>CAMZMU010000070.1:43620656-43622793 GCA_947311845.1 Poa pratensis
AAAGATACTAAAAGAATTGGGGGAAATCCTATCTAGGATGGGATGATTGAGGAGCGTGAAGCATATGAGATCAAGTTTTATCCTTCACAATTACAAAGTTTCGCCAATACTTCATTGTTGAAATACTAAGAGCATCGGGAGGGTAATTATATCCAGCAGAGGTTATCGTCGATAACATCATCACACTTGATGATATATCAGAAGAACATCGCTGAATCTATGAAGCGTTCAAGAAGAGACGTAAGGAGGAGTTTGAGGCACTTCAAAAGAAACTCAAGGAGGAGCATAAAGAGTACAAGAAAAAACTTGAAAAGGAAGATTTGCAGGTGTTCCATGCAAAGCTCAAGAAGAATGGGCAAGGCAATATTACTCCGGTTGGAGAAACCAAGTTCCCTTCTCCACACAATCAAGTTGAACCCGCTGCTAGACTAGAACAAGAAGATGAAACTTTGCAAATTAATAGAGTATACATGAAGAGAAGACTGATTCAGTCAGTACAGTTAGTTCGGTTATTGAACCTAGTACATTTAGTTCGGTTATTGAAGCCGAATCAAAAACTGGGGCTATTTTTTTCCAGCTTGTGCAGGTTTGCATGGAAGAGGCTATTTTTTTCCAGCTTGTGCAGGTTTGCATGGAAGAGGCTATTTTTTCCAGCTTATGCAGTTTTGCATGGAAGAGAAGTTATTTCAGCTTGTGCAGGTTTGGCCCTTCAAATATTATTTTTTTCAGATGTATGGAGGAAGGCCAGGGTGCGAAGGCTACTGGCTACACGCGGAAAGGACTACAATGTAATTTTTTTGTTAGGGGCTATTGTTGCTCGTGTTCATGTCAGTGACATATCTATTGAACTATCATAGTAGTTCATTCAACGGCAGGACTGTCTAAGATTTATGGATCCAAGGCCACGGTGTACCGCCCAGAGGGCCAATTGCGGGTGCAAGGGACTGCGGCCATGAACCGTATACGTGGAAAGATTCTTTTATTTCCGAAAGTACTACTTCCTCCGATTACCATGCAAAAAAAAAAAAGATACATAAGTGTCGCAGATTTGAACGGCACTTTTTTGGATCGGAGGGAGTACTATAAATGAAAACCCTATGGCTGATTCAGATCAATGTCCTGCAATGCAACAGAGTCTCCAACCAAGGTAGCCTGCCTGATCTACCAATTTAGTGGTTTCATTAAAAACAAGCAATCTTGCAATCAGAATCAGTGCTGTTCAAACCTTAGCTCAAGCACAATACTTGTGTCACACAAGTCGGTTGACAGGGATGCAAACCGGTTCACAAATAGAAGTTTCATATAAGGTTCTACGGAAGCATGTACACAATAGCTTATGTTCTATTCAGACCAGAACTAAGTTTGATTATTGCAAAACTGAAGGACGCGGCATCTACACCTGCTGATAGAGATTTCTGACTGTGTAACTGAGAAAACTAATGGGGTGGACAAATGCATGGGCTTGCAACATCCTACACAAACTGGAAGCATCAGATCACCCAGCCACATGTTACAAAGGAGGCGATGTTATTGCACAGCTGGATGTAAATTCAGAGACCAGTACTTTTGTCTCAACCAGGCATCAGAGGATTGTGCATCGGCTTCTTTGTTCTGCGGGAGATATCGTCGCCTGTTGAAACCTGCTCGGATCAAGGTATCCACCCCATACTGCCACAACACAGGGTACTAGTTAGAAACAACAAAACGACATGCGCACTAAAGGAGTAGAGTGCTAGTAGTTATAAGGATCAGCAGTTATATACCTTGTCTCTCATTCTTTGGCTCCATGCATCGTTCCTGATTGGACGGTAGTCAAGATTGGGCACCCTAGGATCGGTAGTTTGGTTATTCACTAATGGCTGACGGACTCCAGACCTCGGGCCAATGTACTCATCATCACTGTCGTAATCATCTTGATTGCCTGACTGCACTATGAGGGCTACAGTAAACAACAGTGCCTGCAGAGACGGTGTTAGTTAGAAACCATGGGGTACTATTAGCCTATTACTGATCTGGGGCATGAAATCTGAAATCTAGAAATATGTACATTGTAGGTCCTCTTTTTTTTTTCTCTGCTGTTTGTGGCACACAGCATGTGAGGAACTTAAGTATCGCATGATGAGAGAGATGCACATTG
>CAMZMU010000070.1:43622806-43677806 GCA_947311845.1 Poa pratensis
TCCGAATCGGAGGGGAGAGCTCGGGACAGTGGCGACGAAAATGCTCGGCCAAAACTGGGAGGGAGAGGCTGGGAGTCGGAGGAACTCACTGATCAGACAACTAGGTGTTCGGAGAAACCGTGGAAGAGCGCCGGGGGCTGCGGAAGGGACGGACATAGTGGAAATGCTTCGGAAAAATGCGGCAACATCGAGCGAAATGTGGCGGCCACGGAGCTCTTGACCGAAATATGGTGAAACAAATTTCTTTATAAAAATACATATGCATGATGCTCTGCTTAACTGCCATTTAGCAGAGATGATACGTGTTTTCATTGAAAATGAGAGATAATTAGTTCTCATGTTCTTCTTTTTTTAAATGGAACGCAGCCATTCCATTAACTTTGCATGGGTAAATCGTGGCACATGCATGGCACCAAGGACATCAACAGGGGGCTCTCATGCCACATAATACTAGAATTTACTACACCCTTGGTACCAATACCTGCTAGCACATGAGCAGGTTTATTACATTCCCTCGGTTGATAGATAATCTGATAATCTATAAACTCCATTCTCGACAGAAACTTTATCTCGTAGAAAAGAGCACCGCGCTTGTCGCTAAGTCATACTCATTCAACCTGATGGCCTGTCATAGAGCTTCAGAATCGGTTTCAAAAGATAACCCGGCCGATACCCATGGCACTAGCAATGGAAACAACTTTCAGCAGGGCTTCAGCTTCAGCGTGAAGAGGGTCTGAGAGATGGACCAACGCTCCGGCAGAAGCAAACACAAAGTCACATGTGTTGTCACGACCGAGAACCCCCCCCCCCCCCCCATCCTCCTCTCCCCTGACCCCCCCATCGGCAACTGTCAAAAGCAGCATCTCTAGCTATTAATTTTGATCAATTCCACTGGTGGCGGAGCCCAGCTTACATTGTGATCCACCTTCTGGTTGTTCACCTTAGCTAAGAATCCCTTCCATTCTGATACATGTCTCCTGGCCATGAACGTGAATTCATCGACCGAGAACCTCTGTTCATTTTGGTTTGCCTTGTTTCGTTCTGACCACCAGCACGAGAGAAGCGAGATAGCAAGCATCTTGCAATCATTGCGGCAGAGCAAACATCTTGTGCAGAAGATCAGTTGGCGTTGTAGTATTCAAGAGGTCTGACAGCACATCCGCCAGCTCAAGCGCTCTCCATAGCTTTTGATTTGCGAGCAACGAAGAAATAATTGACCACCATCAAACAGTCACATAACAAACCTTGTGTCAGTGGTTGAAACTAGAAATCTCAGCAAATCCGAAAATCAATGACGGGTTATTATTTGCTTGTCCTGAAGGCTGAAGCAGAGAATCACAACATATGCGTTCCATAACTGAAGACACGATAGAGACCACTTTAGAATAAGGTAATTACGACCGTGTCACATTAGTAGTTGACGAAATTCGGACCGTGCCACTAGATTTTCTTTGAATTGGCAGCAAACCATTAACCTAAGCGATTTCATTATTTTTACACCCCTCGGCTTATTTGAAGCCGTTGCCGTTAGGTCTAGCTAACTTGCCTTTTTTATTTCAAAAAAAAAACTTGCCGTTTTTTATGACATATTGACATGTGGACCCCCGCACAGAAAAACAATTCATTTTGACCATTATCCGTTCAGGCAGGTCTCATTACTTCAGCACTAGACGTAACGCGTTCGAGAATTTGAGAGCTCATTTTTGCATGTTTTTTCTTGCAATTTGGTCACGCTCCCCACCTCTGCCCCTGCGCCACTCTGGCTGCCGCCTGTTGTCGGGCCCTGAGAAGTAGAAGTTGTACCTTAGCCTCGCCTCTCATGCAATCTTTCCCCTACCCTGCCACCACCTAAAGGCCGTTGTCATGCTCCGCTCTACTAGATGGAAGCGGAATGCGTGAGGTACAGTCGTCGCCAACAGACTTCGCATGGGATGTGGACATGGAGATGACACTAGTACATAACGATACTAAGGACACCCCTCCATGGAAACGGCAGCGAGAGAGATGATGCTAAAACGAATTTTGCGCGTTTCCATAGTGGTGCGAGCACTGGGCCATTGACGGGACAACCACATTAACAACGGTGGATGGGTGAGCCGCATGGACAACGGTTCTCTGTGAACCTAACCTCCGTTGCCAATAATCGCTCATCACACATGAACATTTCCGAATGTCCGTTGCCCATTCTAAACGGACCAGGGATCCCACTAAATGGCCTATTAGAGGCCCCATTCCCGTCGCTCTCAATCTCAATCTCTCTCAACTCTCTCCAAACCCGAGTCGTCACACACACTCTTCGCTCTCTCTCTAAACCCTAAACCCTAATCATCTAGAAGCGGCGCTTGAAGCTTGCAGCCGAGGCGGAGGCGGCGATGGTGGCCGGCACATCAGCGCCTGGAGTAACATGGAGAACCAACATCTAATGGTCTTGCAAGAGAAACACACAACTAAGCACACCGACGGGCCGACCCCCCGGACCGCACCCGGTTTTCATCGCGTGTCGCGTCTGCATTCCTCGCTTTGTGAACCCATTGTATCCCTCCTTGTCCTCATGCTCGTCGTCGTATGAGGAGGATGATGACCATGAGGTCGATATTGGGCACCATGTCTCATGCACCCATTTCAAGCACGACGATGATGTATCGTAAGGGCGAGGCCGACATGGAGACGGCCCTCCTCCTCTCAAGTGTCGAGGACTCTGAAATTACAAGCGGTGTATTCTCAAGAAACTGAAAAACACTACACTCTCCGAACCACCCAGCCGGACACCCAAACGGTCTAGTTGTACCACTACGTCGGAAACATTAGGCATACGCATACAGGCATTGCCTATTTCTTTCCCATCCTAATTAATCATCAGTTAATCTAGTTAGGAGACGTGCCCTACCAACAACATCCGTCCGGCGCGCATGGGAAATTAGAATTCGGCCATATAAAGGAAACGGACCAACGCATGCATGAATGTAAGGAATCTTCCCGCAACCGAAAATTCAAAAAAATTATCTCTTAAACTGGTAATCCAATTGACGATCTGTTTTCACCGTTGACTTTGTTTCGACGAGTACTTTAAAACAAGATCCCATCATGATATGTTTTGACGAACTTTTTTTTCGTCGTCAGTTGTCAGGTTATAATACTTTAATTACCATATTAGTAGTTAAAATTACCAACCAAATAATACATAGTTACCAGGTAAATTTTACACTTTTTTGTCATAGCCATGATCTACACATCCAAAGAGTAGGATTTGATCTACTCTAAACACGTAAAATTTGAAATTACCGTTATCAAAGGTTTACGTTGGTGAGTAGAAAAGTTTAAAGAGCCAGACAAACATTTGATCCTAACTTGGTAACCAACTTATCAATACCCGGTGACTAAGTGAGTATAATCTGGCAACTGGAGTCGGAAAAAAAAGTTGTCAGAACATATTAGGATGAGTTCTTTTTTTTTATATTAGGATGAGTTCTAGTTTTGAAGATCTCATCGCGACAAAGCTTACCGTGGAAACGGATCTGAATTTTGATTTACGGTTTAAGAGATAAATCATTTTAAAGTTTGAAAACCAAAAGGAATCTACGTTGCTACATGCATGCATTGCTTACTTAGCATATTCGATCCGTGCCCAAGAAAAGCTAATCTGTGGCCCTTATTAGCATGGTCCATTAATCATTTCTGTTCGTACACAATCTTCCTCATTCTCCAATTCAATCAATGGTGATCTCCATGACCGGAGTCAAACAATTCTGAGAGGAATTGTTGCAGTGCGGCGACTCGGAGTGACCAGCCTTTGAGGCATGCATCTTGTCTCACACCCCTGATGGCGTTTCAGGAGCAACAATTCCGTGGACACGATCTCGATGCCGCTGTGTTTGTGCCACAACCTCCAGTCTCGGTAGCCGACATGGTGCATTTTCAGAGCGAAGTCCTCGTCAAGGTGTGCACAACATCTGCCGATTATTAGTGCGGTTCAAATTCACCAACGACTACCACATCCTCCACGCCTCGCCATCCTTCAGGTGCGGCGATGCGACCGTCAGCTTCTCTCGGTGGTAACGTGCCTATAGCTAGCGACACGTCGTCGGATCTTGGCTACCTATGTGTGCTAAACTTTGACGATCTCCCTTTCGATGCCAGAGAGTCTCGAACTAGCTCCTCAACAGCTTCTACGGAGAGATGGTGGAGCCGCTACCGCCGTTGGACAGCTAGTCCATCGACCTGAAGGCATGAATGATGGACTCGTGCACTCTCTCAAAGGCGTACGACGTCGAGGTCCAGCACCTGGTTATCTGCAACAGCGTGCCAACCTACTCCGACGGCCCTCAGCCTCCGCCACCACGCTCGCGAAAGAGTATGAGCTCCATGTTGATATTCCATGTTGTCGACGTGGTCGATCGTGACCCGATCCTAATAATGACCTAACGGGAGCGTATGTCAAACGTTCACAAAAATTGTTTCCGACACCGATCATCCGCACTTGCGCAAGACGACCACACCTTCGGAGGAAGAATGGGCGGTGCAAGATTTTGAAGTTGTACCATCTAGTTTCATATAATATTTGAATTAAAATTTCGCTCAATTTTCATCTAGTTATTTTCTATAAACTTCTACCGTGTATTAATCTTTCAAGTCAATTTTGTCTAAAAAAGCATGTCCAAATTTGTTGTATAACTATGGAGCTGACATATGTATGCTAGTAGATGCGTCGTGGCGGTGGATTAGATCAGACTTAGCTTGGTGGCGAAGCGGAAACGCGAGCGGCATGTATGACTGGCTAGTTGGTGTGCCCAGAAACGTGTGTGGGTGGCATGGGTCGGACTCTGGCATAATATTTGGTTGACCCTTTTTACGTTGCTGCTCACGGGGCAACGTGATGGGATCCGCATGTAAGAGAAATCGTTAAATTAGATAAGAGGTGGGACCCATATTTATGTCATAAATAGTCAAACATATGGCAAGTTGTCTAGACCGCCAGTAATGTATAAATAAATCACTCGAATTAGTGACATTTTCCCAATTCAAAAAATGGCAGAGTCTGAATTTCTGAGATAATCAGTGACACAGTCGTAATTAACTGCTTAGACAAGCACTATAAAAATCGACAGGAGAATTTAGTCACGTATATGGCTTTAAAATTTGGGCCAGCGGAGTACTTGATTGACATGAGATTTTTTTGGAACCTTGAGCGGCCCTGAAGGGTCTAGATGCCATTAAATCAGCTGTGCAGGTACATTTACATCAAGGACCCCTGAGAAAAGAAAGCTTATAGACTGGTCCCTGTCTTTACGATGAAGACCTCAAATATATCCTGGAAAAGCAATCAGGTCCTCTGCACTCGCCGGAGTAGCAAGATCTCAAGCCACGGCCATCCTCGCCGGCACCGGGGACGACACCACTTGGAACCGAGAGGAAGGAGAGTGCTGTCGAGAGCTCGAGGAGGGGCCTCCACAAGGAGGATTAGGAAGCTTCTGCCATCGTCGACTTCAAAAGTGACCACCCGCTGGTCATCACGGTAGCGGCCAAATATGGGGCTCTGAGGTGTCAATCATGTTCTTGCCACACCACAACTCCGAGGCAGCCCGAAGCCAGGCCACAAAGCTACGCCATCAACTCCTACTTCTCGCCTCCATGGCGGTACGAAGAAGATCCCGAAGCAACGCCCACATCCGACCTTGAACTGCCAAGAACCGCCTTATTTACGGAGAAGACGGATAACTGAATCCCTCACTTGTATTACTCAATGGAGATGATACATATACAAAGTCGGAGGGGTACGACCGTGGGCAACGCACGCAGGCGTTTCCGATCTGGCAGACCCGCTCATACCTATTGACTAGGGAATTACAGTTAGCTGTAGCTCTACACGGGTGTTATGAATACAGTACAGGTACAATCATGTATTCTGACAGCCCCCGCAGTTGGAACAGCGCCAGTGACGACGTTCAGGCTGGACTGAAAATCTTCAAAGACACATGTAGGCAAACCTTTGGTAAATATATCCGCGTAATGGGAGCTTGTAGGAACATGTAGAACGCGTACTTCGCCCAGGGAAACTCGATCTCTAACGAAGTGGATATCAATCTCAACATGCTTTGTGTGTTGGACCTGAACGGGATTGGCGGAGAGATACATCGCCGATACATTGTCGCAGTATACAACGGTTGCACGCTGGACATGCTTCTGGAGTTCTTGGAGGAGCTGTCGGAGCCAACAAAACTCGGCGACACAGTTGGCGATGGCGCGGTATTCAGCTTCGTAGATGAACGAGACACAATTTGCTATCTCTTCGATGACCATGACACCAGATTATGTTCGAGGAAAACACAGAACCCGGACGTGGACTTGCGCGTGTTAGGACACCCAGCCCAATCAACGTCAGAATAGGAAATTAGATCGCGAGACGAATCTAAATAAAGTTGCAGCCCATAGTGAGACGTTCCCTGGATTTAGCGAATAATTCTCTTGATCAAGGCGTAGTGAGGTTGGCGCGGATCGTGCATGAACATGCAAACTTTTGCACTGCATATGAGATGTTGGGGCGAGTTAAAGTGAGGTATTGCAACGCCTCTGCCAGGTTACGGTACAGACTGGGATCTGAAACGGGGCACCAGATTGACCACACAATTTGGATTTTGTATCAACCGGGGTGGGAATTGGATTGCAATTCAGCATGTGGGCACGATCAAGGATTTCTAGTGCATATTGTTGTCGGGAGAGAAAAAGGCCAGCGGAATTGCGGTGAACATTGACGGCAAGGAAGTGTTGGACCTCGCCGAGATCACTCATGTGGTATTCACCGTTGAGGGAACGAATGATCTTGTGGATAAGAGAGGTGGTGTTGGCGGTGAGCAAAATATCATCAACATACAAAAGAAGGAATGCGGTGGAGGAACCTCGATGGAGAATAAACAAAGAGGAATCACAACGAGAAGCAACAAATCCAAGTGTCTTGAGAAAAGTGGTGAAGCGAGTAAGAAGCTCGTAACCTCAAGTTAATCTTGTCAGCATTCGAGCAACTATCGGGTCTTAAGATAAATTTCCATAAAAGTGAATTGTTTTGTTTTGGCGAGGCCCAAGAAAACGCCTCCTTGTATGCTGAATTATTCGGCTGTACGCAAGGTAAATTTCCAATCAACTATTTGGGAATCCCGATACATTATCGGAGACTCACAAATGCTGAATGGAAACAGGTGGAGGAGAGACTTCAAATCCGGTTAAATAGCTGGAAAGGCAAACTATTATCCTTTGGGGGAAGATTGGTTCTCATTAACTCAGTTCTAACGAACATGGTATTGTATATGATATCATTCTTCCAACTACCCAAAAGAGTACGTCTTAAAACGATTGGATTATTTTCGGTCAAGATTCTTTTGGCAAGGGGATAGTGAAAAGAAAAAATATCGACTGACCAAATAGAGTGTGGTTTGCCGTCCAAAAGACCAAGGTGGGCTCGGTGTTCATGACCTTGAGGTCAAGAATAGAGCCTTACTTGGTAAATGGCTATTCAATCTTCTTTCTGAAGATGGAGTTTGGCAAACCCTCCTTAGAAGAAAGTATGTGGGCTCTCAAGCTGTATCTTAGGTTCTTTGGAAACCTGGTGATTCACACTTCTGGCAGGCCTCATGGCTACGAAGAAGTTCTTTTTCCCACATGGATCATTCTCAATTAGGGATGGATCGGAAATTCGTTTCTGGGAGATAAATGGCTTGGCCAATCAACTCTCCGAGAACAATATCCAGCTTTGTACAATATTGTGCGACACAAAGGCGACACGCTCGCTAAGGTGATGGGTACTTCCCCACCAAATGTATCGTTCAGAAGACGTCTATTAGGGCCTAGATAAGCATCCTGGAATGCTTTGCTTCTCCGGTTGGACTCGGTCCAGTTGATGGAAGGCCCAGATAAATTTCGATGGAATCACACTAAGAATGGTAAATTCTTGATTGATTCTATGTATAGAGCTTTAATCCAGCCTGAAGTTCTAGTCGATAATAATAAGAAAATTTGGAAGATGAAGATTCCGCTAAAAACGAAGGTGTTTGCGTGGTATCTTCGTGGAGGAGTAATTCTTACAAAAGATAACCTTGCCAGACGCAATTGGCACGGGAGCAGAAAGTGTGTCTTCTGTTAGCATGACGAGACTATTAAACACTTATTCTTCTAGTGTGAGTTTGCTAGGTCTATATGGTCAGTCATCCAGATAGGTTCTACCTTATACCCCCCGCCCAGCGTTGCAAACATTTTCGGCAATTGGCTAAACGGGGTGGATCCTAGGTTTAAACTACTTATTAGGGTGGGAGCAATTGCCATTATTTGGTCGCTATGGCTATGTAGAAATGACAAGGTTTTTAATGATAAAAATTCTTCTATTATGCAGGTTATCTACCGATGCACAGCTACTCTCCGATCATGGTCGGCCCTGCAGCGTGTGGAGCACCGCGAGCTGTTTTTGGAGGTGTCGTCGCGTTTGGAGGCTACGGCATGGGAGTTATTCTCCCAGCATGGATGGCCACATAATTTCCGGATCGATCCTCCACCACCTTAGGCGTCTTTACAATTTCTCATTATGATATGTAATTCGCCTTTTTATTTTCTGTATTCTTCGGAACTTTTGAACTCGTTGGGGCTGTGTGCATCCTAGTTATGCAGAGACCGGGTGTAATGCTTAATACTCTTTAAGTAATAAAATCCCTTTATCGAAAAAAATGTGCGAGGAGCTTGCTTGAGACCGTATAACGATTTGTTGAGGCGACATATGTGTGAAGGATGGGAGGAATCAACAAATCCAGAAGGTTGCTGGCAATAGACCGTCTCCGCAAGCTCACCTTGGAGAAAAGCGTTCTTGACGTCCATCTGATGAATGGCCCACGAGGGAGACTGATACTCAAATTAAACAACACGATTAGTTGCCGACTTCACTACGGGACTGAAAGTTTCATCATAGTCCACACCGGCTTGCTGCGTGAAACCGCGAACCACCCACCGAGCTTTTTAGCGCGCTAAAGAACCATCGGGATTGAACTTGTGGCGAAAAATCCATTTGCCCGTCACGACGTTAACACCTGCAGGATGAGGAACCAAGGACCAAGTGTCATTCCGAATTAGAGCAGTAAATTCATCAAGCATGCATAGCGTCGTGCCAATGGGGGTCTTTGAGTGAAACACGGTATGAGGATGGGATGGGTGAAGGGCTGGTGGAAACGATGAGATTAAAGTTCTGTTTTGGCATAAAATAGCCCTTTTGCCTCTTGTAATCATCCCTTGTGTGTTCTGGGGTGGATCTAACGGTACAGCTTTAGGTGGTATAGCAGGCTAAGGTGGCGTCATGCTACTGGTTGGGCTGGTGGGGTAGGAGTGCATGGGCACAGGGGACGGAGTAAAAGCGCGTCCGGTGAGGGATCCTGAGGAGGATGCGGTTGATCTAGCTTGCGCGGATGGGAGTGGGGCGTCAGGTGCGCAGGTGGGGGTGGGCGTGAGATCCAAGGAGGATCTGGTTGGGGGCGCAGGGCGGAGGGTGAGGTGGCGGTTGGGGATTGGGGATTGGTTTTCGGGGTTGTTAAGGTAGGTTGGATTTGGGGAAATGATTTGGCATGAAAAGCTGGGGGATTCGGTGCATGGGGACCGGATGGGATGTGGATTCGTGTGGTGTGGCTGGTGGTGTGCCTGGCATGTAGGCAAAAGTGTTTTGATCAAAAACCACATGTCGAGAAATATGAACTTTCCGTGTATCAAGATCTAAACATCGATACCCCTTATGCTCGCGTGGATAACCAATAAAGACACAGCGTGGACCAAGTTTGTGTTTGGCGAGGGCGTGGGAATTAGGGTAACAAAGGCATCGAAAAGTGCATAAGTGATCGTATGTGGGGCTTGTGCCGTAAAGGAGAAAGTAAGGTGTAGTATGAGAGATGGCTCGTGAGGGACATATGTTAAGAAGATGGGTGGATGTGTGTAGGGCTTCGAACCAAAAGGGTAGAGGTAAACGAGCTTGGAATATAAGAGTTCGTACGATGATGTTCGTGGTGCGTATGAGTCTCTCGGCACGACCGTTTTATGATTTAATGATAAACATTCATATTTGCAACATATCCAAAGACGAAAACACACTTAGTTTTCTTTGTTAGCTAAACATGTAATTCTAATACTCCATAAAAAGTGGGTCGTTCACATGTTTAGATTTGAGTGATAAACAGAGTATTGTTTTAAGTTTCATAACATTAGGTTCATAAGTATTATACTTTAAATATACAACTCAGATATCACAGGCGACAATATATTTGTTTTCTTTTTTATCCCTAGATGTTGTCCCCCTTGGGGCGTAGCCATTTCTATCACTTGGCATATACCTTCTTGGTACCGTCTCAACTAACACATACCATAGTCTCCTATAATCTAATTGCAGTGATAAAACACAAAATAATTGCATAGAGTAAAATCTAGGATGAAGTCATAAATAGGTGCACCCACGTATATGCGTGATTAGCCCCTAATGATTGATCCCAAAACTACATACATGCGCAAGTAAGGGAGATATTAAGATTAAACTTCTAACCACCACATAAAGTTTGAGGTCTCCATAATTCACTTATAACACGAATCATCTACTAATCAAATAAAAAATGAGAGCATAACATGCATACAATTGGGTCACGGTTTATGTCATCTCCGGCCAATCCGCGTCTATATCAACAACCTAAAGTGCAATCCTTTCAAATATGCAAAACGAGAGCATAACATGCATACAATTGGGTCACAGTTTATATCATCTCCGGCCAATCCGCGTCTATATCAACAGCCTAAAGTGCAATCCTTTCAAATATGCAAAACGAGAGCATAATATGAATTTATGAATATCTCAACTTAACTGGAAGTGCATGACCAGAGGAATTACATGTATAATGGTGTAACCATATAAAGTAGCTCATATGGTTTAGAATAATTATAGCACGTGGAGAGATATGATCAAACTACTACCACAAACCCATAGTCCATAGTGTGGATTACTCCGTCGTCTTGGTGGAAAGCAGTGAGAGGAGGCGATGGTGATGAAGGAGGCGTCCTGAGGCAATTCCAGTAGTAGTTGCCCCTCCAATTCTCCTCTAATGACGGCATGTTTTTGAAGGAGATATGCCCTACAGGCAATTAATAAAGTGATTTTATTTGTCATGTCTCAATTGTTCATAATATGTTTTTGTACCATGCTATAACTATATTAAGCGGAAACATTAATACATGTGGTATGTAAACAACCAGGTCTCTAGTAGTCTCTATTTAACTAGTTCGTTGGGTAACAGATGATCAAGGTTTCCTGATCATGGACAATTACGTCAGTTGACAATGGAGTCATGTCATTGGGTGAATGACGTGGTGGACATACCCAAAATATATAGAAACGTAGTGCTCATACCTTCGACTGTGAGATCATATCAAATCGCTGCTTCTGGAAGGTGCTTTGATCGCATCAAACGGCATGTCTTATATAGCGTGACAATAAAGGTGACACTTTCGGGTATCCGAAGGAAGCGGTGGGGCGAGTGGTCAAGAGCGGGATTTACCAATCCACATAGCAGGATAGATACTCTGGGCCCACTCTGTGAGATTACATCAATGAGCTTGCAAGCATGTGACTAGGTCACGGGGATGTAATATCACAGACGAGTAAAGATAGATTTGTCAATGACGAGATCATGCTCGGTAATCGTGATAGCACAGAACAATGCTCGGACAATCTAAGTATCGCTAGGCAAAAGGTGAGACTGGACATCTAAAGGTTCAAACGATAAAAAGACATTCGTGAACGCACAGGGGCTATCATGGGTATCCAGATCCCATTGTTAGTCATTGATCGAAGAACGTGTATCGATCATGTCTGGAGTGATCCCGAACCGTAGGGTAACACACTTAAGGGTAGGTGACGTTTTAATTTGATTGGATATGAGAGAAAGAAACCGGAGAACTCCGGAAGCGTTATGGGACATGTCCGATGTTGATCGGAGGGCTACGAAATATGTTTTGAAGCTTAAATGAATTAAATAATATGTATTTAATTTTAATAAGTGTTATTAATGATTAAATATATTTTTATTTATTAATTTTAAATTTTTAAAGGCATTAAACCTAAATGGGCCTTAGAGGCCCATTAGGGAAAAACCCCAAAAGGGAAAAAAAGAGGGGAGGGCCAGCCGGCCTGGCTGGGCCGAATGGGGCCCAACCAGGGCCGGCGCACCCCCCATGGCCGGCCGAGCCATGTGGGAATAGTCCACATGGCTTAGCCAGCGGGGTGGGCAGTCCTCCTCCTCCTTTAAATAGGGGACCCCCTTTGTCTTTGGAAATCCATCCCATCTCCTTCTTCTTCTCTCCTACCTTGAGCGTGGTTCCGTTTCCGGAGCTGCGTACGAGGCGGGAAGTCTCTCCACTATACGCACACCGCTGTGCTACTAGATCCAATCTTCTGCTTCCGCTGCTCTGCTGGATCTGGAGACCGGAGGTCGTCATCTACACCGTACGTGTGTGGAACTGCGAGGTGCTACACGAGTGGCACTGGATGTTGTCTTTTTCCTCTACACGACCTTGAGGTCGGCTTCATCGGCTTCATCGACAACGTTTGTGCGGGAACATAATCCCGCTTTCGGTCTACAAGGGTATGTACTCCGTTCTCCTCCGTATAGTATATCTGCATAGTTATAGATCTTGGCTAGTTTCTGGTTATCGTTGCTAGGAAATTTTTTTTCTGCCTACGATTCCTTCAGTGGTATCAGAGCCGGTCTATGCGTAGATATATCTGTACGGTTAGAACACATGTTGAATGTGGGCATCGATTCTACATTTGTTACCCTCTCGCGTGTACTTGTTCATATCGCGACATTGTTCGATGAAGCGGCCCGGACCGACTTTACGCGTACTCTTACGCGAGACTGGTTCCACACTTGACATGTGGCTTGTACCGTATATGTGGCTGGAGGGTGTCTGTCTCTCCTACAATAGTTGATATAGCATTTGCAATGGAGGGCCCCGAAAGGGGTGTAATAGAGACAATTGTCGTATCGCTGTTGTGGTTGTATTCGTAGGTAAGAAACAGTTCTTGTGCGAAAGCCCTAGCAGCCACGTAAAACATGCAAAAAGATAAAGTAGAAAGCATCTAAATTTATTTTGCAGGGGCAATGCGATATGGTCAAGGTAGGTTTGTTAAATTGTTTATAAGCCGTGGGCGCGAAGGAGACCATCGGCGCAAGACCATGTCATGCCGCATTATATTTCATTTTAGATGTTATGTAGATTGAGTGCATCTTATATTGTGTGTATATATATATGTCTATATATTAGTTATACGGCGGTAGTAATATAAGATGATCCCTCCTAAAATACCATATAGTGTTCTCCCTATAGCGTGCACCACCGAAAGTTCTCCGTTACGAGGCAGGCCGTGACGATCGGGTGTCAGACGTATCTGCGTCGCATAAAGTGGGTGTAAGCCACGTTGCACAAGCAATACGCTATAGGTTATTTTGGAGAGCCTAGCATGTACAGACAAGGCCTCGGAACACAGTGACCGAAAGGTTAAACACGAGTCACATAGTTGTTGTGATTGACATATCAATGTCTACCTTTGAAGCTATGCTATCGGCCGTGACGATCGGGGATAGTGTATCGGATGAGGATCATGTAATCACTAAAACAATGCGAGGGATGTTCGTTTTGAGTGGGAGTTCTGGTAGTTTTATTTTATTAAAACTTGAACCCATATTTTATTATGAACAAAGTCTTTATGTTTTGCAAAACCATTGTAGATAATAACCTGTTCGATAGATTTTTTAAGCTTAGGCGCATTCCTGCAATTGAGAAACTTAAAAGGTTGGGCCAAACTTCATAGTTTTATACCGTAGCTTGAGATACTCCTTGTTTCAAACCTTTTAGCTTTATATGATACAAAACCCGCTAGGAGATAAAACTGATATTCCACTAACAAAAGGATAATTTGGATTATCAAGTTTGTGAGGATAATTTCATCATAGTCCAGTGTATGCTATGATCTCTCCCATAGAGAATGAACTGTGGGTGCGTGTTGACAGATCGCGAACATTTGGAATGGTCGCTGAGACTGATGATTTATATCCACCGTAAATCAGGTTTTCTTCTCACCCGAAGATGGAAGAGAACACTCGCATTGAAGGTGCACGTGGCAGTCATACTTGATGACACTGGTCATACTTGATGACATTAGTCATACTTGATGACATTGGTCATATTTGATGACATTGAGACACCTCGCTCAGCTCGATCACTGGATGACAGACAACGTTGCCAGATGCAAATGTTTTGTCATAGACTATGTCATGCAAGGGGAATCGTTCACCTTCATGAATTCTTGATTACGTTTAAGATCAAGAGGATGAAACAGATCGCCGGGAAGTCATCAATGATGATAGTGTATATATATGATATACGAGTTATGAATGTTTTTGCCTAAACAAGTACTTGCAGCGTGACTAAGTAGTTTTGATACTAGTCATGTTTTATGAAAATGAGATTTTCTGCTTGAGTAGCTTGGAAGGATGAGGAGACAATGTGTGTTGATGATGGCAGGCAATATGTTGTGATGGCCATAGACACTCTCTCTGCATCTACCATTTTGGATTAATTTGGATCTGAACAAATTCAGTTTGATCGCTTATTAATATGATCATTATAAGTGTGTCTTGCCTCTAGCGAGACAATTATTCATATTGTTAGTGACAAATCGTTGTCCTACATTTATGAGTGATATCTTTAGTGATCATACACCGATTATGAATGGATTGTTCTTATATGAATCCAGATGGTAGTAGCTCCCACATTTATAATATTAATGCCAAAGGATATAAACCTTAATAATGACACCACATTATTGTGGCACTAACGTTTTAATTAATGTCAATGTTATATGCATTAAGAAGCTCCATTCAGACGGACCTCCAAGTCCTTAGATTTTGATCTTTTGACACTTGCAAAATAACTAAGACACCATTTTCTAGAAACGGGCATTTAACTTATTGATAATGATGTGTGTGGATTAATGAAGTACGTTAACGTGTAGTGGAAATCATTATTTTGTAAACTTCACCAATGATTTGAGTAGATATATGGATATACACTTAATGAAATGATGGTCTGAAAAGTTTGATTAGTTCAAATAAGTTCAGAGTGAAGTAGGAAAATAAACTTAACAAGAAAATCAAATTCCTGCGATACAGATCAAGGAAACAAGATTTTGAGTTATGAGTTTGGCATATCATTGGAAGACTTGTGAAAAGAGTTCCACAAATTACACCGCATGGAACACCACAATGTTATGGTGTGTTCGGACGTCGTAATCACACTCTATTGGATAGTGTGTGGTGAATAAAATCTCTTATCGAATTATTATGATCATTGAAGTCATATGATAGAAACAAAACATTCACGTTAGATAATAGGGAAACCATCTAAATCCGTGGAGGCAATACCATATGAGTGCTGGCATGGCTTTTAGCCTAGATTGTCGTTTCGACATTTTAGTGTTTTGTTATGATCAAATCTAAAACCGGATAAATTCAGCTTTGTAGTGTACCTAAAAAATTAGTTGGGCACATGTCTCACAATAAAGGCAAAATTGTTGCTGGAATATACCTTAATCAAGAAATAGTTTCTTGTCAAAAGGGCATAAGTGGGAAAGAAAGTAGAGCAAGACGAAGTTAATGAACTTTTTCTCCAGACATCAGAGTGGCGCAACGGAAAACATTCTGGTACCGTCCTCCACAACTGGAAGGAAGCTGATGATAAATGATCAAGATGCTCTGAGCTCATACTAAGGTCGTAGGCGTATGAGAATGTGTTCCGCACTGTGTGGTACGCCAATCTTGTTATAAACATCATGTTAAATAGAACATGACAAACTGTCGTCGTATTGAACAACATATGCCTAGGGGTAGGCTTAAGTTTGGGGCCGATGGACGCTAGAGGATTCAGGGAGGGATAGCGCGCTGAACAGCGCACACGGAAGAACAAACGAACACAAGGATTTACCCTGCTTCGGGGCTCTTGTGGGAGATAAAACCCCTACTGCAGCATCTAACCTACTCTGTGTATTCTCCTCTCTGCATATGATCTGTACAAAGGATCCTCGAGCTGTATGTCTGAGTATCTCTAAGTATAAACAAGGCAGCACTAAGCTCTCATGGAGAAGAGAGCTAGGAGAGAGCTATGGGGGGAAAATGAGCCCGTCGGGCTTAGGAGAGTGCTCCCCCTGGTGCTCTTTATATAGGGAGAGCCCAGGGGACAAGGGGTGGCCCGCAGGACACTATGCACACTATAGCTGAAATGACTACTGGGGTCTAATCAACACTGTGCATGCGTCATCATCTGTACTCTAGTCACGTCCGCGTCACTGTAGCCATACTGGCTGTGTCATTATCTTTGTCTTGTTCCCACTTGGTCAACTACCAGGTACGAGCTGGGAGCGTCCCAGTACCTGATTGTGCTGGATGCTGGACGCCAGATGCTGGACGTTGTCTTGGTCGAAGACGAGACCCGGCCGAAGGAGCGAAGAAGGCCACATGCCTCGATCCCGTGCCTCCAGCGAAAGCGATGATCCGGTCCTGGGAGCTTCGGTCGAAGCAGCGATAACCCGAGGCGGAGACACCGGCTCGCCGGCCGATCTCAGCCCATTCCGAGGTAAGGAGGCGGCCCGAGGCGGAGATGCTGGCCTGCCGGGACTGGGCAACTCGGTCCACCCGAGGTCAGTATCTCGACCTGCCGAGGCAACGCGGCTTGGTCCGCCGAGGCGAGGCGGCTTGGCCCGCCGAGGCAAGGCAGCTCGGCCTGCCGGAGGCCCGATCCGAGGTCAGGCAAGCTCGGCCCAGCCGAGGCCAGCCAATCTCGGCCTGCTGGGCAAACTCGGCCCAATCCGAGGCCAGCCAATCTCGGCCCGATCCGAGATTAGCACTTTCCAGGCCAGTTTCGGCCAAACCCGGCCCAGGCTGGTTTTCCTCTCCTTTTTCTTTATCTTTTACTCACTAAATCCTGCTTTTATCTCTTTTATTACCTCAGTTAAACCAACCACTTTGGGGTACCGGGGTTACAACCCCGACATTAGTCCC
This sequence comes from Poa pratensis, assembly GCA_947311845.1. Lineage (NCBI taxonomy): Eukaryota > Viridiplantae > Streptophyta > Magnoliopsida > Poales > Poaceae > Poa > Poa pratensis. The sequence continues at coordinate 43,639,921 of CAMZMU010000070.1, forward strand.
CGACGCTGTGGGGGACTCGCAGAGTCGCGCACAGTCTTACAAAATTAAATAGCAAATCTGAATCTCCACAACACTATCATTTCTCACATTGCCCCTACGGGCACATTCGACTTACAGCCTGCATGGGCATTTGTCACATGCTGATGTTTTTGCCGACATTGGCAAGTTTGACATATTGCCCGCATAGGCACTGTCACATATGTCGGTTACTAGCCACTCTGGGCATTTTACCGACATTGGATGTCAACAGCATGAGCTGGATTGACATGGGCATATCTCATATGTCGGTTTTTAGCCACTGCGGGCATTTACCGACATCAGATGTCAACAGCCTAAGCTGAATTGACATGGGCATATCTCATATGTCGGTTTTTAGCCACTGCGGGCATTTACCGACATCAGATGTCAACAGACTAAGCTGAATTGACATGGGCATATCTCATATGTCGGTTTTTACCGCAAAGATATGTTGGCAGCCTTAGCTGAACCAACATATAGCCGTCACTGGCCGAATAGGCCTTTTGCCACCACGGCACATGCCTTATGCCGGTTTATACCGTAAAGATATGCTGGCAGCCTTAGCTGAACCAACATACAGCCTGCATGGGCTAAATCTGACATTTTGCCCTCATGGGCACTTTGTCAAATGACGAGTTGAGATATTTCTCAACACGTAACACTCAGTGAGATGGGATACCATGATAATTCGATATTTGACGTCACTGCATAAATGATGATATGAAACAATGGATAATCTGCTTCGGATATGCTGAACCGAGATACATAGCAATAGAGATATGGGGTGAGACCCTGTTGATATTTTGGCAAACCGACATAGACGGCATTCTAGGGATATTGCATGATGCCATGATACTTTGGCGAACCGACATAAACGGTGATCTGAGAAATGGGATGATGCCGTGACACTTTGATCTGCCAACATAAGCGACAATTCGGGAGGATATGCCATTTATATCTCGGCAAGCCGATACCAAGGATTACCCGCGACATGCTCTGAAGCCACAATGAATATAAGATGAATCCGAGATGACCGATATACCCATGATCTCGGTGATGAATACTCTCTCGGTAAAACCGATATCGCCTTTCAACGTTAGTTCAAGCATATATATAATGAATATTTAATGGAACAACAACTCTACTTAACAGAGGAAACTAACTATAGCATATGACAGCAATTAAATCTAGCGGCCGAACTGTGCACGAGGAAGCAGACTAGGTTTCAAACGAGTCCCCGAGTCACTCTACAGATCTAGGAGAAAAAGCAGAACTGACTGGCCGGCCAGTCCCCGGGTCAAGACATCTTGCTCCCGGGGAAAACACTAAACAAGACAGAAAAGAGGGGGCAGTCCCCGAGCACTGTTTGAGACTATCTAAAAGCGTAATACATATACATATAATTGATACTCACGAGGTAGTGTTGTTGGAGCAGTCGAGGAAGATGCTTATGCCGGCCTGGACACCGGCATATCGACCCAGGTCACCAACATCTCGGTTTGAGCCACCTGCATGTCGGATTTGACCAACATATGTCGGATTTCCCAAGTTTAACTCGGATCTCCCAAGCTTAACTCGGATTTTCCAACCTTATCTCGGATTTCCCAACCTTATCTCGGATTTCCAAGCCTTAACTCGGATTTCCAAGCCTTAACTCGGATTTCCCAAGCTTAACTCGGATTCCCAAGCTTAACTCGGATTTTCCAGGGTATCTCGGATTTCCAGGGTATCTCGGATTTCCAGGGTATCTCGGATTTTCCATGGTATCTCGGATTTGAACTTTAGCCAACTCGAGAATGAGTTAACACCCAGGGACGATGCCGAAGTCGAGTCCCCGAGTCATCAGGCCCCGTCCAGATAGAACTCCAGACAGCGCCACCGAAACTTGTTGATGATGACCGTTGGTGGAGGCAGCGCCAGCCTCTGCTTACGGCGGCCAGCTAGAGCGCGGGGGATAATGGTGATGTCGAGTCCCCACGTTGATGAAGAAGGTAACGTCCGAATTTGATCCAGCAAGCGCCACTGTCAGCCCCACGGTGGGCGCCAACTGTCGTCGTATTGAACAACAGATGCCAGGGGTAGGCTTAAGTTTGGGGCCGATGGACGCTAGAGGATTCGGGGAGGGATAGCGCGCTGAATAGCGCACACGGAAGAACAAACGAACACAAGGATTTACCCTGCTTCGGGGCTCTCGTGGGAGATAAAACCCCTACTGCAGCATCTAACCTACTCTGTGTATTCTCCTCTCTGCATATGATCTGTACAAAGGCTCCTCGAGCTGTATGTCTGAGTATCTCTAAGTATAAGCAAGGCAGCACTAATCTCTCATGGAGAAGAGAGCTAGGAGAGAGCTATGGGGGGAAAATGAGCCCGTCGGGCTTAGGAGAGTGCTCCCCCTGGTGCTCTTTATATAGGGAGAGCCCAGGGGACAAGGGGTGGCCCGCAGGACACTATGCACACACTATAGCTGAAATGATTACTGGGGTCTAATCAACACTGTGCACGCGTCATCATCTGTACTCTAGTCACGTCCGCGTCACTGTAGCCATGCTGGCAGTGTCATTATCTTTGTCTTGTTCCCGCTTGGTCATCTACCAGGTACGAGCTGGGAGCGTCCCAGTACCTGATTGTGCTGGATGCCGGATGCTGGACGCCAGATGCTGGACGTTGTCTTGGTCGAAGATGAGACCCGGCCGAAGGAGCGAAGAAGGCCAGATGCCTCGATCCCGTGCCTCCAGCGAAAGCGATGATCCGGTCCTAGGAGCTTCGGTCGAAGCAGCGATGACCCGAGGCGGAGACACCGGCTCGCCGGCCGATCTCAGCCCATTCCGAGATAAGGAGGCGGCCCGAGGCGGAGATGCTGGCCTGCCGGGACTGGGCAACTCGGTCCAGCCGAGGTTGAGGAAGGCCCGGCTTACCCGAGGTCGGTATCTCGGCCTGCCGAGGCAACGCGGCTTGGTCCGCCGAGGCGAGGCGGCTTGGCCCGCCGAGGCAAGGCAGCTCGGCCTGCCGGAGGCCCGATCCGAGGTCAGGCAAGCTCGGCCCAGCCGAGGCCAGCCAATCTCGGCCCGCTGGGCAAGCTCGGCCCAATCCGAGGCCAGCCAATCTCGGCCCGATCCGAGATTAGCACCTTCTAGGCCAGTTTCGGCCAAACCCGGCCCAGGCTGGCTTTCCTCTCCTTTTTCTTTATCTTTTGCTCACTAAATCCTGCTTTTATCTCTTTTATTACCTCAGTTAAACCAACCACTTTGGGGTACCGGGGTTACAACCCCGACACAAACCTACGAATTACAAAGAAGTGATGGTAGACCTTGTTAAAATAGGTCAGCATGTCATGTACACGTATGTGTATACGTATGTAAATTGTATTGTGCTGATCATATATAAAGGAAGACGTGGAGAGGCATTACCCCACGGAAACCCTAAACCCTAATTTTCACTTGGTATCAGAGCCTACCCTAGCCGCCGCTGCCTCTTTCTCCGCAGCCGCCGCGTCCCTTGCGCCGCCGCCGCGATGACCTCCAGCTCCGCCGCCGCCGCGATAGCCTCCAGCCCCGCTCTCTCCAGCTCTCTCTCCCTCGTTGTGTCTGCCCCAACCATCGCTCCACCTTCGGCATCGGTGGCCACCCCAGTAGTTTCGTCCATCGCGGTCTCTCTGGACCGCAGCAACTTCATGCTATGTATGGCTCTCACCCTCCCCTACTTCACCGGAGTACGCCTCCATGGCTCGGCAAAGGCGCCAGCCCCGACTGTGACGACAGGCACCTGCGACGCTGCTCGGACCGTGTCCAACCCCGAGTACGAGCAGTGGTGGACCCTCGATCAGAAGGTCCTCGGGCACCTCCTCGGATCTATGCACGTGGAGATCTCAGCCCAGTTGATCGGATGCAAGACGGCTGCTGATGCATGGGCAGCTGTGCATGCCATGTTCGGCGCAGAAAATCGCGCCGGTGTTCGGAATCTCCGGCGCCAAATCTAGGCGCTGAGGAAGGGAGACAAGCCCGCTGGCGAGTACATGCAGAAGGTGAAGGCGCTTGCTGACGCCATGGCCACCACCGGCTCCCCTCTTCGCGATGACGAGATCATCGACTACATGCTGACCGGGCTCGGCTCGGTGTTCAACCCCATCGCTGCTTCGATGAACTTCGCGGTTGCCCCCATCTCGCTCACCGTGTTTTACTCGAGTGTCCTCCACTACGAGGCCCTACATCAGCAGCAATCGGATGTCGAGGACTGGGCGTCCTCCGCCAACGCTGTGTCGCGGCCGGTCTACACCACCAATCCGGGCCGCGCGTACGACTCTGGTCGCCCTAGTGGCGGCCGTCCTGCTGGCGGTCCTATCCAGCAAGGGCAAGGCGGATATGGCCCAGGTGGCTATGGCCAAGGCCAGGGTGGTGGCGCCCAAGGTCGCAACGGCGGAAACGGCAACGGTGGCGGCAATGGCCGCAATGGAGGGGCAAACGGTGGCGGCAATGGCCGCAACCGGCGCTGGCACCCCAAGTGCCAAATCTGCAAGAACTGGGGACACTAGGCGGGCGATTGCCGCAACTGCTATGATCATGATAACCGCGCCGGCAACTCCGCGTCTACCTCCTCCTCCCACGAGCCACCACACTGGGTCATGGACTCCGGTGCAACGGATCACCTGACGAGTGATCTCGAACGTCACCACTTCCACGAGCGCTATGGCGGGAAGGATCAAGTGCAAGTGGCCAATGGTGCAGGTTTGTCTATTTCGCATATTGGTCATTCCAATTTAACCGGTTCATCTCTTCATTTGAAAATATTCTGCATGTTCCACCTATTAATCAACACCTTCTTTCCGTTTATCGTCTTGTCACCGACAATGATGATTTTGTGGAATTTCATTGTTTCTTTTTCCTTGTTAAGGACAAGGCCACGAAGAAAATTCTTCTTCACGGTAGAAGCCATGGCGGTCTGTACCCCATCCCGCTTAGTCGCGCATCGTCCACCTCCACTCGCCAGGCGTCTTCCAGCGTCAAGACAACCCCGTCCCAGTGGCACCAGCGTCTCGGTCATCCCACCAATAATATAGTTCAAAACATTGTTAAGAGTAATGATTTAGTGTGTTCTTCTGAGAGTCAGACTTCGGTTTGTGATGCTTGTCAGCGTGCTAAGAGTCGACAATTGCCATATAATTTATCTCATCGTGTTTCTACTATGCCTCTTGAGTTAATCCATTCTGATGTTTGGGGGCCTGCTATTGCCTCTTCCGGAGGTTATAAGTATTATGTTAGCTTTGCCGACGATTACTCTCATTTTTGTTGGATATATCTCCTCAAGCACAAGTCACATGTTGAGCAAGTGTTTTACGCTTTTCAGGATCATATTGAGCGTCTTCTTCACACTAAAATCATAGCCGTTCAATCAGATTGGGGTGGCGAGTACCATAAATTACATCGTTATTTTTAGCGCACTGGGATCTCTCACCATGTGTGTGTCCCCACACATCTCAACAAAACAGGGTCGCTGAACACAAACATCGTCATCTCGTAGAAACGGGTCTTGCCTTGTTGGCTCATTCCTCTCTTCCATTGCGTTTTTGGGATGAAGCCTTTCTCGCTGCGTGCTACCTCATTAACCGCATGCCCACACCTGTTATTCAACAGGACACACCCATGTATCGCCTTCTCAAGGTGAAACCCGATTATACCTTCCTTCGCACGTTTGGATGTGCGTGCTGGCCGAGTTTGCGCAAATATAACGCACATAAGCTAGCTTTCCGTTCAACCATGTGCGTATTCTTAGGGTATAGCCCCATGCATAAGGGATACAAGTGCTTGGATCGTTCCACGGGACGTATATACATCTCCCGTGATGTTGTTTTCGATTAGTCTGTGTTTCCCTACTCCACACCCGGTGTCACCGTAGATGTCTCTACTTTGGCTGATGCGCTTTCATTCCCTTCCAATGAACCGGCTACGGGTGACAATATGCGTAAATATGACCTGTCCTATTTGTCTACTGATTCGCCTGCTTCAGGCAGTTTATCTCCCGTGCAGGACACTCAGGTTGCGCGTGATGCTGTCCAGCCACCCGCGATCGACGTACGTCCTCCTCCGGTGATCGACGTGCATGGCGCATGCACGCCTCCTGCGCCTGGCTCGCCTGCGGATGGCTCGCCCGGCCCATCGCCAACTCGTTCGCCCTGCTCCTCTGTGGGTGACTCGCCCGGCCCATCACTGGCCTGCTCTCCTTCTTCAGTGTTGACTGCTCCCATGGAGCGGCCCAGGTGCCGTCGGCTGGCGATGCATCGCCGCCACCTACCGCTCAGCTCGCATCGCCTTCTGTCGAGGGTGCCTCCTCGACCGAGACACCCCCTGCTGCGCCTGGACACACGATGGTCATGCGTACACATGATAATACATGGCGTGAGAGGAAGATTACTGATGGGACCGTGCGCTATGATCCTCGTCGGCGTGCGTTTCTTGCGACGCCTGTCTCCCATCACGATGCTCTCCGTGAGACTGCCTGGTGCGCAGCGATGACTGATGAGCTCGCTGCCCTTCATCACACAAAGACATGGGTTCTTGTGCCTCGCCCGCCAGGTGTTAACATTGTGGGAAGTAAGTGGATATTCAAGACCAAGCATCGTCCAGATGGTTCTGTTGATAAGTATAAGGCTCGTCTTGTCGCCCGTGGTTTCACACAGCAGCATGGCATTGACTATGGCGACACCTTCAGTCCGGTTGTCAAGCCTGCTACGGTCCGTTTGGTTCTCTCTCTTGCAGTGTCCAGAGGATGGAGTCTTCGACAGATTGATGTCAGTAATGCGTTCCTTCATGGCTTTCTGTCTGAGGATGTCTATATGTAGCAGCCGCCTGGTTTTGAGGATGTTCGGTATCCCTCTCATGTGTGCAAGATGCAGCGCGCTCTCTATGGTCTCAAATAGTCTCCTCGTGCGTGGTATGCTTGGCTTAGTGCACGTCTCCTCGATTTGGATTTTGTCTCCTCCAAGGCCGATACGTCCTTGTTTTTCTTCTCCCGGCATGATGTTCAGATTTATATGCTTGTCTATGTGGATGATATCGTCATTGCGGGATCTACTCAGGGTGTTGTTGATGGTCTTGTGCACTCCCTTGCAGCCAGTTTTCCTATCAAGGACCTTGGACCGCTGGAGTACTTTCTTGGCTTGGAAGCGTCCTACAATTCAGGGGGGATGACATTGACTCAACGGAAGTATGCTTTGGATCTTTTGCACCGTGTGGGTCTGGAGAATTGTAAGCCCACTTCCACACTGTTGTCTACAACGGATCGCCTTGCACGAGTGTCCGGTAATCCTCTTAGTACCTATGATTCTTTCCGGTAACGCAGTGTTGTTGGTGGACTGCAGTATTTGACATTCACTCGCCCAGATATTTCGTTTGCGGTGAATAAGGTATGCCAGTTCCTTTCGCAGCCCACAGATGTTCATTGGGAAGCAGTTAAGCGCATTCTGCGCTATGTCAAAGGAACATTGCGTACAGGACTGAATTTTCGGAAGGCTGTATCCACCAACATTAGTATTTTCACTGATGCGGATTGGGCAGGGTGCCCTGATGATCGCCGATCCACAGGAGGTTTTGCTATCTTTGTTGGACCAAACCTTATTTCATGGAGTTCGAAGAAACAGCCGACAGTTTCGAGGTCCAGTACTGAGGCCGAGTACAAAGCTCTGGCTAATGGAGCTGCTGAAGCCATCTGGGTAGAGTCACTACTCAAGGAGCTAGGTGTTTCACAACAGCGTGTTCCCATTTTATGGTGTGATAATTTAGGAGCCACGTACCTGACTGCTAACCCAGTTTTCCATGCACGCACCAAGCACATTGAGATCGATTTCCATTTTGTGCGTGAGCGTGTTGCTTCTGGAGCTCTTGAGGTCAGGTTTATTTCTTCCGATGATCAGCTGGCTGATGTGTTCACCAAACCAGCCACTCGACAGATGCTAGACCGTTTTAGTACCAATCTAAACCTTGTACAGAGTAGAAGTTCAGATTGAGAGGGAGTGTTAAAATAGGTCTAGCGTGTCATGTACACGTATGTGTATACGTATGTAAATTGTATTGTGTTGATCATATATAAAGGAAGACGCGGAGAGGCATTGCCCCACGGAAACCCTAAACCCTAATTTTCACTGACCTAAGTTCGAAAAATGGCTATGAGCCATATATAATCCGAGATAAAATCCATGTACGATTACCAAGTAAAGACTTGGGTAAATCTCCTTGATGGGCTTCACGCCGTTGAGAGTAAATGGAATTTTATACAAGATAGACGCTGACGGAAAGGCAACCGTCTATAAGGATCGATTTGTCACAAAATAGTTTTGACAAATTCAAAAGTTGACCACAACGAGATTTTGTCTCAAGTGACGATGCCTAAGTCTATTTAGGATTGTTCTAGCAGTTATTTTCAATTGAGAAATTGATGGATGGATAAAGAAACCGTGTTCCCTAATGGCAACATTACAGAAGAGTTGTAATTGGTACAACAAGTAGGTTTTGTTGATCCTAAGGATGCTAGACACGTATGCAAACTTCAGTTGTCCATTCATGGGCTGAAGTAAGCATATCGAAGCTGGAATCTTCACTTTGATAATTGGATCAAAGGATTTTGGAGTCGTCCAAAATAGTTGAAGAAACCTGTATTTACAAAGAAGTGAGTGGAGCTAAGTAGCTTTCCTTGATCTTATATGTGAATGGCATATTTGAGTGGGAGCTAAAAGAAATTCCCTGGTCTTATATACAGATGGAGTATTTAAGTGGGAGCTAGGTGTCATTCCTGATTTTATATGTAATGACATATTAAGAATGATACAGATCCTCTAGTAAAGTATAAATGATTATTTAAGTGATTAAATTTTCTATGGATGAAGATAAAAGTATTAGGCTTTTGATTTATAATTTGGATAGATCAAAAGGGCTTAATAACATTAGGTCGGAATATTTTCCTAGGTTAAGATTCTGAAATGTTTCAGAATAGAACAAGCGAAGAAAAGGTTCTTACTTGTATGAGTAGGTAAAATATTAAGTTTATCTTTGCGTTTTAGCAATAGTTATTGAAAGAAACGGATGTCCGACATCCTCTATGCCTCAGCCATAGATTCTATCATACTGAAAGCTCGACTTGGTGTGACCCAAGTTCTTGGTTGAAGAACGGGTTCTAGAGTGCTCCCTGGATGGATAAATGAACAAACATTAAGTATATCCTTCAGTGTCTAAAGAGAACTGAAGATATGTTTTCTGGTATGGGGTGAAAGTGAAAAGACAACTTGCCGTAAAAGGTTACGATGATGCAAGTTATGACACTAACCCATACGATTAGAAATCTCATACAAGAGAAGTCCTTTGTTTTGAAGAAAGACAGGGTTAGCTCGTGAAGTTGCATATGAATGCACTATCGCATAATCAACATAGGTATAGGAATATATGTCTACTTTAGAAGTAGCAACTGTGATTGGACTGAGCGGTTTTCCTGAGCATGCGTGGTTTACCTTAATAGATCTCTTAGACTTTTAAGGCCCATGCTACGCGAAGTTTCGAGTCTCACTCCATCGACAAACATGTATTTCACCGTTATCATAAGATACGGGATGATGTCAAACTAGGTGACATAGAAGTGTTGCAAAGCACATACATATCTCAATGTGGGAGATTTGTTGACTGAATTCCTCTTCCACGAGACAAGCATGCACCATACTGCTATAGGTGTTAAGCTTTTACCAAGTTGTAAACTAGATTAAATTGTACTCTAGTGCAAGTGGGAGACTGAATGAGATATGCCGTAGAGGCAATTAATAAAGTGATTTTATTTGTCATATCTCAATTGTTCATAATATGTTTTTTACCATCCTATAACTGTATTAAGCGGAAACATTAATACACGTGTGGTATTCAAACAACCAGGTCCCTAGTAGCCTCTATTTTACTAGTCCGTTGGGTAACAGATGATCAAGGTTTCCTGATCATGGACAATTAAGTCAGTTGACAATGGAGTCATGTCATTGGGTGAATGACGTGGTGGACATACCCAAAAGATATAGAAACGTAGTGCTCATACCTTCGACTGTGAGATCATATCAAATTGCTGCTTCTGGAAGGTGCTTTGATCGCATCAAACGACATGTCTTATATAGCGTGACAATAAAGGTGACACTTTCGGGTATCCGAAGGAAGCGGTGGAGGCGAGTGATCAAGAGCGGGATTTGCCAATCCACATAGCAGGATAGATACTCTAGGCCCACTCAGTGAGATTACATCAATGAGATTGCAAGCATGTGACTAGGTCAGGGGATGTAATATCACAGACGAGTAAAGATAGATTTGTCAATGATGATATCATGCTCGGTAATCGTGATACCAGAGAACGATGCTCGGACAATCTAAGTATCGCTAGGCAAAAGGATGAGACTGGACGTCTAAAGGTTCAAACGATAAAAAGACATTCGTGGACGCCGAGGGGCTATCATGGGTGTCTAGATCCCACTGTTAGTCATTGATCGGAGAACATGTCTCGATCATGTCTGGAGTGATCCCGAACCGTAGGGTAACACACTTAAGGGTAGGTGACGTTTTAATTAGATTGGATATGAGAGAAAGAAACCGGAGAACTCCGGAAGCGTTCCGGGACATGTCCGATGTTGATCGGAGGGATACGAAATATGTTTCGAAACTTAAATGAATTAAATAATATGTATTTAATATTAATAAGTGTTATTAATGATTAAATATATTTTTATTTAAATAATTTCTAATTTTTAAAAGCATTAAACCTAAATGGGCCTTAGAGGCCCATTAGGGAAAAACCCCAAAAGGGAAAAAGGAAAAAAAAAAGAGGGGAGGGCCAGCCGGCCTAGCTGGGCCGAATGGGGCCCAACCAGGGCCGGCGCACCCCCCCATGGCCGGCCGAGCCGCCAGCGGGGTGGGCAACCCTCCTCCTCCTTTAAATAGGGGACCCCTTTGCCTTTGGAAATCCATCCCATCTCCTTCTTCTTCTCTCCTACCTTGAGCGTGGTTCCGTTTCCGGAGCTGCGTACGAGGAGGGAAGTCTCTCCACTATACGCACACCGCCGTGCTACTAGATCCAATCTTCCGCTTCCGCTGCTCTGCTGGATCTGGAGCCCGGAGGTCGTCATCTACACCGTACGTGTGTGGAACTGCGAGGTGCTACACGAGTGGCACTGGAAGTCGTCTTCTTCCTCTACACGACCTTGAGGTCGGCTTCGTCGGCTTCATCGCCAATGTTTGTGCGGGAACGTAATCCCGCTTTCGGTCAACAAGGGTATGTACTCCGTTCTCCTCCGTATAGTCTATCTGCATAGTTATAGATCTTGGCTAGTTTCTAGTTATCGTTGCTAGGATTTTTTTTGTTTTCTGCCTATGATTCCCTTCAGTTTTTTCTCTATTTCGTCTCTTGTCCGCCTTGTGTCGCAAAATAATTCCTCGTAAGGTATATATAGATTGCTTTAGGTCAAAACAAAGGCAGTGGCACAAAACGAGGAAAACATACATCTGATGCTCTAGACCATCTTCTCGTCATGGCATGTATTGGCAGCAGGGACGGAGCTGCTTCAGTAGCGTTGGGGTCCGCTGACACCAGTGAACTTCAGCAAAACCTTCAATAAACTAGTAAAAAACACTGCTCATTGTAGAAGATGAACCCAGTGTAATAAAGCTTGACCCCAACGAACTTTTTTTCTGCCTTCGTCCCTGATTGGCAGACATGCCATGGGCCCTCTTTTCTAGCATGTTGACATCTTGGGCCCACCTTCTCTAATTTATCAATGGTATTTTGTTATATTTACCTTTTTCAAGTTCCATAACCAAAATAATGATATTTCACGAAAAATACCGTAGATCATTAAAAAAGAGTGTTATAAACTTATGATATGATGGAAATATGTGAGATTGTAGCATAGTATACTATAATGTACAACGATACATTTCCGGCGTATCAACATACTAGTTCAAAATAGCATAGATTGGTGTTAGTATGGGAAGAAATGAAATTGCAATTAATGTATGTGCAAATCTCTTAAACATATGGAGTTTAGTTGTCTTATCGCTCAAGTTTTCTAGTAATATGACTATCACACAACTAGATGAGTTTTGAACATATGATATACCCCAGATATAGGAGAATGCTTTTTTTATTGCACCTTTCACCGAGAAGGAAGTGAGAAAATCGGTCTTTAACATGGAGGACAACAAGGGCATGGGTTTGGATGGCTTTCCAGTTGAGTTCTATCAAAACTTTGTAAGTCGAACCTTCTAATTTTGTTTGTCTTTACCCATGGTGGACAACTGGGCATGTTTCATCGCAATCTTAGTGTGATAATTTTGTTCCCTACAGTCAATGATGCGAATAGATCCAACCATACAAACAATCTTCCTCCATAATGTTAGCTTCAAAGAAATTACTAAGACCGCAACAAAGAGCCTTTATGCAAGGGAAACACACCGTTGACGAGGTGGTGATCCTTCATGAGATGGACCACGAATTACACCAAAAAAGTTGAATGGGGCGATCATTAAAATTGACTTTGAATTCGACAAAGTGTGGCATTCTTCAGCTAACTCTCAGAATGAAATGATTTTCAAAAGTGTGGCATGTTTTGATCCAAAAATTTCATCGCCGGAGGCAGTGTGGCCATTAAAGTCAGTGACGACTTTGGTAAATACTTCCAAACGAAAAGGGTTAAGGAAAGAGACCATTGGCACCCACACTATTCATCATATATAGTAGCCTATATGTTGGCCGTCGTGATTGAGCATGCTAAGCTAGATGGCCATTGAGGTAGAAGTACCACATCTAGTGAATGGTGTTTTATTTATCCTTCAAAACGCCAATGGGATGATTCTTGTTATCGACCATGACCTCGTAAAGGATAAGAAACAGAAGTTAATACCGTTAGTGTTCAATCAACTCTCATTCTTAAGATTAATTCCACAATAGTGAATTATTAAACTTCCGGGATGGCCAGCAAGACGCGATTTCTCAATATGCAAAATTATTTGGATGTGATCGAGACTAGTTTTTCCATTTGATATTTGAGTATCCCGATACATTATAAGAGACTAACAAATACCAAATGGAAACACGTTCAAGAGTGCCTCAAGAAGAGGTTAAGTAGCTGGAAAGGAAAATTACTATATGTCGGAGGAAGATTGGTTCTCATGAATTCAGAGTTAAGCAATATGATACATTATATGATATCTTTCTTTCTTTTGCCAAAATGAGTGCTTAATAGATAAGATTGTTTCTGACCGTGATTCTTTTGGCAAGGCGATAGTGAGAGATAATACCGACTGGCTTTCTCGTCCGAAAGATTGGTGTTGTCTTGGTATTCAAGAACTATAGATTAAAAACTTGGCCCTATTTAGTAAATGGCTTGTCAAGCTTCTTACTAAGGAAGAGGTACGACAAACTCTGCTGAGAGGAAAGTATATAGGCTCAAAGGTGTTGTCCCAGGCTCACCGGAAGAAGGGGACTCACACTTCTCGGTTGGTCTGATTGCGATGAAGAAACACTTCTTCCACTTTGGGTCATTTACTATCATGGATGGCTGAAAAATTAGGTTATATGAGGACACATAGCTAGGAATACCCCTCGCCGAGCATAATATCCAGCTTTGTATAATACCTTCTGCCACAAGAGCGATGCAGTCTCCACGGTAATAGAAACATTCCACCATATGTGATATTTAGGCGAGATTTGGTCGAACCACGGGTCTTGGCATCAAACGCCAAAAAAGCCCTTATTGGACGGTTGCCTATGCTCCAACTAACGCAAAAGAATAAAAAAAATCGCTAGAATCCACATGTGAATGGTAAATTCTCGGTGGGGTCCATGTAGAGAGCACATGTTAATTCAGCTGTCGCAGTGGATAGTAATAAAAAATGGAAAATGAAGGTGCCTCTCAAAATATATAAAAAATCACGTGGTATCTTCACAAAGCCGTAATACTTACCAAAGATAATCTTGCAAAGTGCAAGTAGCATTAAAGTTTCGAGTGTGCTTTATGTCATCATAATGAGACCATCAAACATCAAACACTTGTTCTTCCAATGCAATTCGATCCGCTCATTCTATATGGTCAGTCGTTCGGATGATTTCTAACTTATTTTTGTCATGTAGTATTATAAACATCTTTGACAACGGTTAGGGCCGGAGGGGTTGCCATATATGGTTGTTGTGACATGTAGAAATGATTTGGTTTTGAACGGTATACTTCTTCTACTTTGTAGGTCATTTACCGGTGTGCCTATTTGATTAAGTATAAACTTAACCGCACTTCAGGCAGCAGCGGAGAACGGCGGTGAGGCTAGCTACAGCGACGTTGAGTCCCCTCCCACCGTCGACCTACATTAGATTTCATTTCATTCTAAAATATTTTAAATTTTAAAAAATTGAACCGTTCGCTTAAATTTGAGTGTTTACTGTTTTAAAAAATAGTACGGGGGCGAGGCCACCGTTTTTGGGTGCCGCAGGCGTGGATAGAGTGACTCTAGGGTGTGTTTGGTTTTGGAATGAAGTGGAATGGAATGTCATGGTTCCATTCCATTCTACTTGAATGGAACTGTTCCATTCTCACGTTTGGTTGGTTCCCAAAAGGTGGAATGGAACAGCAGCACATGTTTTTAAAATTAAATTAATTTGAGCCTAAACATGATTAATATGAGCGTAAACATTCACTTAATTTGAGCCTAAACATGTTTTTAAAATTTAATAATTTGAGCCTAAACATGATTAATTTGAGCCTAAATATGTTTTTAAAATTCAATTAATTTGAGCCTAAACATGATTAATTTGAGCCTAAACATGATTAATTTTGTTTATCTTCCATCGTTAGCGAGCCGTTCCACTTGGTTCCACCGATTCGGCCGGACGGGTGTATTCTGCATACAAGGGGAATATGTCCTTTTGAGCAATCAGTGAATTCCATTACACTTCTCAACCAAAACACTGAAATGGGCTCTAAGTGCGGAACGGTTCTATTCCATTCCACTTGGTTCCAAAACCAAACACACCCAAGAGACTAGTAGTCTGTTAAAAACCTCAAAATTATATAAATACACGTAGTAGCAATATGCTACTGTTTTTATGTCAAAAAATACTTCTATTCTTATTTTGCGCAGGTGTGACATATGAGTGATGTAACACCAGATTTAGCTGCATGCGATTTATGGCGAATTGCCCTGATCTGATCCTCCGATGGCTGCCACCCTCGTTTTGACCACAGAAGCTGCTCTAGATATTTTCGCGCAGCTGCAAATCTCGAGTTAGTGGTTCAGATTGACTAGAGCCCCCTTAACTCTCGTGTTTATCCGTTCAGGAAAGAGGGGAAAGGAATCTCGATCCGGCCGGCCGCACCCTGTTTTTCGTCTGATTTGACACGGCAACTGAATCACCCAATAATCATATTCATACATAGATATATAGCTAGCTGGAATTATTACTGTAGTATTTCGCAAAAAAAAAAAAAACTGTAGCACCCACGTGCAGCGTATGGTTGGAATCTTAAACTTTGGTAAAAGAACTAAATATATAGTTTTTTTCTAGAACACTTAAAGACTGTTTCTATTATACTGTTAAATGAAACAAAACTAAAAAAAATAGGTTATAGAACAACTCGTTCGACAAAATGATCAATTAAAGAAAAAACTTTAAAGTACCCGCGGCTTCCTTTGTTGTTATATTGTTATCTAAATTTAATTAAGATAAAAACTAACTTCTATTGGAGCGAAGAGAGAGCCGCCGCAGGGTTGGGTGGATCAACGGATCGTTACCGACCCGACCTAGATAATACCTCTATAATCTCAAGCAGAGCCTGCAAAACGCGCAAACCCGCAAAATAACTGCCGGATACGGATTCGAAACCTTAAAAACGCAAAGAGCAGAACCCTCAAAACTCTCCGACCCGTAAAAGATTTTGAGGGGCCCCGTGAATCCGGCCCTCGAAACCGTGAATTCGAAGATTTCGCGGCCGAACCGAGGGGGCCCTGCATATCGTGAAAACGGTTGGCGGGCTGAACATTCAGGACACGCCGGTGACCTTCCGCCGTGGAACTTGCCGGAATTTCGCCGACATCTCGCCGGAATCTCACTGGAACCGCTGGGAAGGAGCAGCGGCGGCCGTGAGGATGGGCGCCGAAATCGTGAGGAGCAGCGGCGGCGGCAGAATCGCCGGAATCGCGAGAAGCAACGGCGTCCGTGGAATCGCATGGAGAGGTGGCGGTGGGGAGCAGCAGGGGCGGCGGCGACCGCGCGGGGAGCAGCAGGGGCAGCGGCCTCCGCGAGGGCCGCGTGGAGCAGCAGGAGCGGCGGCGACCGCGAGGGTCGCGGGGAGCAGCCAGGGGCGGCGGCCGCGAGGGTCGCGGGGATGGCTGGCGGAGGCGGCCGCGAGGGCGGCGGCGGCCACGAGGGTGGCGGCGACCAGCGGTGGCGGCGGCCACGAGGATGGCTGGCGGCGACGCGGCGGTTTCTGCTCGTTCGTGTTGGCCACGAGGATGGCTCGTTCGTGTTGACCAACTCTGGGAAGAAGATAAGGGAATATTCAGGAATATTCCTTTTTGCAGTTCACATATACGGTTTCTGCTATTTTCGGACAGTTTTTAGCCCCTAAAACACACGAAACACGAACCGTAAAACATGTTTGCGGTTCCGAGGGATACGGTTTCTGCTAGAGATGGTTGGCGCCCGTGATTTTTTTCCTTCTATTTATACGTTTTCCATGTTAAAATCTCGTACCCCTACGTTATCTTGCTTTGTTCCTTGCTTATTGCTTGTCGCGTATAACATCCTTTCTATCAATCTTTTGGTCACTCACATTTTTATATAAAGGACTATGTTAATACCGAGCAGATATCAATTACACCCAACCTTTACAACAAGATAACGTTAAGAGCTAGTCGAAACGTTAAGGATGCACACAGCCAAAACAAAATTAAAAATTAAACATTCGAACAGATCATCGAAGCAGCAGAAACTACCACCATCATAGGTCACACCCGAACAACGAAAAATAAGTTTGTGCATGGTTTGGTCCCAACCAAACCAAACCAGTTTCACGGTTTGGTTACAAACTGGCTTAAGTCCGGTTTCAAACCGTGGAACCAGTGTAATAATACTAGACGACTTTAGAACTCGCGCAGCCGGTGACGAACCCGGATCAAGCTTGGGGCGGAGCCCGTGCATGGCGGCGAACAAGCCGACAATGGCATGCCGGTAGGGCTGGTACGACGTCGCTATGGTCCTTTCGCCCGCACCAGCAGCCGGGGTTGAGCCGGGCTTCTGTAGAAGAGCCTATGCGTGGTGGCCATGTCCATCTTCGTCATGGCGGCGGCGTGCTTCTTCTTCTCCTGCTTCGTCTTCGTCTGCGGTTTCTTGGCCGCCGGCGAGGACACCGCGCGTCGTCTTGGGCCTGGGTGTGGGCTGGAGTGTCATGTCTCGGATGACGGACACCGGGAGTAAAGGATACCCCCTTTTTAGGTTCGACACAGGGCGCGAAGGAGACTGGGAATAGCTTCACCCGGGAGGTACGTAGAGCTCTTCGGTGGGAAGATCAAGCAAGCAACAAAGAGACGTAGAGAGTTTACCCAGGTTTAGGCCGCCCGAAGACTAAAAGCCCTACTCCTGCATGTCTGGATTGCTGTAGTCATCATGGTGTGGTTTACAAGGGTGTTCTTGGGATGAACCCGGCAGGGTGCTGGCGGAGGTAGACGAAGAGCAGATTCTGCCCTGAGGAGATCACCTCTCTCTCTACCCTCCGAACCCTAGTCTAGCCTTGCTTGAGCTGTGCTTGCAACTTGTCCTCTGCCTCGGTACCTTGGTCCTCCTTTTATAGGCTATATAAGGGGATCCCACATGGGCACGCGAGGAGCGTGGGGGGTTTTTGGCGGGAAAAACCCCCGGTGGTCTTCTGGAGGCGACATGGCCTCCTCTCGTCCAAGTGTTTCTGGTGGTTAGGTGCAGTCGTCCACCTTTGGGGAAAGCGGGGCGGACAGAGCCTGACACCCCACCGACCACGCCCAAGACGACGTCAGTGGAGGCGCGCCCTTCGTCTTGGCGCCCAAGTCTTCTACAAGCTTCCCGCACCAGTTGGCGTGCTTATCCTCTTCGCTGCACGGAGTTTCGAACCCGGGTGAGCGCCTGGCGTCCTGCCGGGCACTGGTCCCGCGGGTGCTCCGCCTTGTTCGCCGGGTAGTAGGTGACCCCGGGAGGTCGTCTGGTCCTTAGCCGTAGTTTGTCGATGTTGAACTTGTAGGGCTTCCGTGGGGCAGATGGGCTGGCCCATCTGCCGGTCTTGATTCCTTGCCTTGTCCATTTTCTTGGTAGGCCCGGGTTGTGGACCACTTTGGCAGCATCAGGGGAACCCCGTGTTCCACTGTTGCGACAGTAGCCCCCGGGCATAGTCCCGGCGGGTTCCTGCTTCTGCTGCCGGGGCTATGACCAAAAAGTCGGTCAAAGTGGGTCATCGGCGTGTTGTCTTGGTTGCTCTGGTTGCCGAGGCCGCGTTAAGGAAAAGTCAACGCGAGCCCCCAGGTCTTCTTTGCCTTGGTGAACGTTGCGATCCGAGCGGACGGCCAACGTCTATCTTGAACCCAACGGGAAGAAACGCCAGAAGTGGAACGTCTCCTCGATCCCCGCGTCAGTCGGAGTAATGGGGCCGCGATGTGACGTGTAGGATGCCTTATAAGCCACGAGTCGACGGCACTGTAGCCGTTACTTACCTAAATCGCCGCCCAGCAGCTTCGTCTTCTCCGCTCCGCCGTGCGCCGCCTTCCTCCATCTTGCCCTTGCGAGAGCAGATCCGCACTCTCCCTCAGCCCCAATGGCCAGGAAAAAGCAGTTCGCCCAGAAGAAGCCGACAGGCGCTTCGCTTGTCAGGAAGCAGCAGTCTCCCAGATCCGAGAGGGCGTAGAAGAGAGCGGAGCATAACGCTGCGCTGGCGGAAATCCGCAAGCAGAAGGCCCTGTTCCCAAGCTACTATGCCGATGACGCTGAGATGATGCAGAAGGCCGCACACCTCGGGGTGATTGAATCCGAAGACGCGCCCGGTGTTCCAGCTCGCGTGGCATCGGAGGTCATGCCACCTTCGGAGGTCAGGACGGCTAGGCAGATCCCAATCATCGACAGCTTCATGAGGATGGGACTTGTTTCGTCTTTCTCCGAGTTCTTCAAGGAGATCTTGCGTGTGTACGGGTTGAAGCTTCTGCATCTGACCCCAGGTGCCATCCTGGACCTGACGGTTTTCGCCTACGCCTACGAGGCGTTCGTCGGGGTGATGCCATTTGTGGCCTTTTTCCGCCACTTCTTCTACCCCCCGCATCGGAAAGGAAGGCTGGATGGGGGGTGGTGTCACGTTCTGCTTCCGTCCGAAGGTCAAGCATGACTACCCCAAGATGATGGTGAAGTCCAAGTGGGATGAGTGGAGAGGCGGCTGGTTCCTTGTCGGGGTACCAGAGGCCCTGCCACATCTTGAAGAACCAACGGAGCATCCGTGAACTTGCAGACTTGGAGGAGCATCAGTCTGCAGGACGCGAACCTTTCGGCGGCGGTGGCCCGCTTCAAGCTCCTTCGGGAGCAAGGAGTTTTCGGAGCCGCCATTGTCGCCCACTTTCTTCGCAATTGCTTGGCGCCTTTGCAGCAGCGGCCGCACCCGACTTGGAACTTCCAGGGCAGCCAAGATCCGTCCCGTCTGACGATCTCTGATATGAAGGGCTCCCTTCTTCGGAGCAACATGAAGGGGATTTTCACTCCGGGCGTGGAGTACAGCTTGCCGGCAGGATTCCGGCCCTTGTGCGATGATCCGAATAAGGCGGAGATTCTTGCGTCGATGCCGGTGTGCAACGCCTTGGGCATCGAAGGTCGGTCTGACCACGGGCCTATGCCTGCCGGGGCGAAGACCCACAAGTCCAAGGCTCCTTCCAGCTCCGACGAGGAAGGAGAGCTCCTTGATTCTGATGAGGAGAGCGAGGTAGAATCCGGGGAGGATTCTGTCGGCTCTGAAGGCGATGATGGTGACAATGGCGATGGCGAGGAGGCCGAAGCCGACAACGATGATGAAAACGATGACGACGATGATGACGACAACAGTGACGATGACGATGACGACGAAGACGACGACGCGGAGGAAGACGTGGGGGAGAAGGATCCTTCCCCAAATCGCCCTCCGGAGGCCACCGCGGTCCCTGATCCAGGGGCGAGCCTCCTTTCACCACCCGTGGACGTAGTTGGCGACGAAGGCGATCCCATGGAGGTGGAGACCGACATCGGCGCCTTCATGCTGGCTCCGCGTAAGGCGCGCCCTCCCGGCGCGCCCCGCCGACCTTGGAGCCTTCAGCCCCTGCGAGCTTGCAGCCTCTGAGCCCCCACACTTCTTCTGTTGGGTCCGGAGGCGGATCCGTGGAGGTTCCCGTATCGCTGGGATGCAAGCGTGCTCGTGGGTAAGTATCTGACTTGTTTGCTTTCGTCTTGAATCATGCCTTGTGCTTGCCGTCCAAGATGTTTCCCAGGAAGAATGACCGAATGTCGTTGCAGGGGTCGATCCTCCCCAGAGACCAACAAGAGGCCGCGAGACGCGGCTGAGGATGACACGGCCACTAGTGTCGGGGCTCGAGGAGGGAAAACAGCCCTTCCTGCCCTTGCGGGGACGGAGGATCGCCGCTTGAGCGGAGTTGGGAGCGCGACTGTGGCCTCCCCAGTTCGCCCAAAGGAGAAGCCCGAAGCCGTCACGACGCCAGAGCTGGCAGGTACGTCGCACCCCGCCATGAGGATTTTCTTCTTGTGAGGTGTACCTTGCTTATCTGATACTTCTATCTCGTCTTGACTGGACAGACGCTTCCGTGATAGGTGGTTCCCCTCCCGGTGGCATCCTGGGCGCCGCAAGTTTGGAAAGACCACACTCCCTCACCCAGTCCGGGGATCAGGAGGTGACTAAGGATACACCCACGGCATTCGCATCGCTAGTTCGGTCCCTTCGGTCATTTCGGTCCTCAGCTCGTGATAACCGAACAGACCGATATTATTTCGGTTACTTGATTCTCAGGACCGATATTATTTCGGTTACCCGAAATTCTGGGTATTTCGGTTTCGGTCCCGGTCTTTTCGGGTTCGGGCTTCGGTTTCGGTTTTTTGTGCCCGGGGTGAACGGCAAGGGTGGTGGCGTGCTTGGAGAACAAACGTGGCACCAGGCCCGCCAAAGGCCCGGGGAATGAAGAGATGCAGCGAGTCGAAGGAGGCCCAGACATCCTGAGTAGCTCATGGATGACCGGGCAAGAACTGAGGGTCTTCACCAAGTTTTCGATCAACTCTGGCACGAGCGAGGTGATGGCCGCGCTGGTGACGCGCGTGCACCGGGAGACTTGCAGGAGGAAGCGCCCAGGATCACGATCAGCGGGGAAAACACCATGGACGCCATTCTTCAGGAAATGCGCCAGCTGGGCAAGGAGCTCGAATCTCGAGAGGCGGCCTTGGGGGAGACCAGCACTCGCATTGAGGATCTGATCTAGAGCGGGACAGAGAAAATTGCTCGACAGGGGAAGCAGTTCTATGCCCTGTGGAAGGGGTTCGAGGAGAAGGGTGCTGCTTGGAAGGCAGAGCGCGATCGGCGTGCGCAGGATATCTCTGAGAAAGAACAACAACTGGAGGCCCGAGAGGCCAAACTGGCTGAGGAGATCGAAACCCTAGAACTTCGGAAGCAAGAGGTGGAACAAGACGCAGCTAAGCTTAAGCAGGACCGGAAGGATGACGCGGAGCGACACAAGAAAGAGCTTGCCATCAAGCAGCAGGACATCGAGTACTGGCAACTGAAGGAAAAAGAGGCCAACAAAATCATTGAGGACGTCAAGAAGGAGCTTCACGACGAGCAAGAATCTGTCCGATCTTTCGTGAACAAGGCCAAGGAAGGTGGGCAGAAGATATCTGAGCTGACTGAATTGCTGGAATCTCGGGATTCGGAGCTTGCGACGTTGAAGGGAGATCTCCAAAAGAAAGGAGATGCACTTTCCCAAGCAACTGCTGATCTGGCTGGAATCCGCCGCCAACTCCAAGAAGGCCTGGCTGGTATAGTGACCGCTGGGGAAGAAGCCACCATGCGGGTGAGGCAGCTGAGCGTGCCCACCGACCGCCAGTACTGGACTCGAACTGCCAGAGCCTGCCACCTGTGGCAGAGTTCATCTCGAGGGTGGCCGCCGACATCAGGTCCTTCAAGAACAAGACTTCTCGCCGGCTTCATAATGACAGGAATGGAGCGAGCCAGTCTGTAGCGGCGCACGTGATGGCAACGTTCAAAGAGGCCAATCCGAACGCCACCATGCCGAACTTCCAAGACTCGGATCCTTCCTGTGCTTCTCTTCAGGCGGTGGAAGCCCCAACGACTTTGCTTACCGCGAGGCTGTTCCTCGTGTTTAGCTTTCCTGCACAACATTCGAGCACTTCGTGCCCCAAATGTAGTAAACTTTGCGTTAGACCTCGTACTTGTTAAACTTGTGCTGAAATGCTTAGAACTTGCTATGCTATTTGTTCCTCGGGCGTTTTCACTTGTTTTAGCATGTTTTCATTGTCTCCACGTCCTTTTAAGGGACCATTCGGGATGTAAGCTTACCCGTGAGGCCCTGGCTGGTCAGGAATGCACTCACAGGCCTACCGATTCCGGAAGGCCGCTCACTTCTTTGGGACGCACGTCCTCGGGAAGTATCAGGTCTCGCACCGCTTTTTACCCTCGGGAGAGTCGATACCCTAGAGTGCTCGTTCGACGGTCGAGCCACATCTGGACTTGCACATAGTTTTGACCGGCGAAATAGACAGCTTTGCACAACATGAGCGTGTTTAAGGATAACTTATCTTTTTATTGCTCATAGGAGTTCTCGAACGATCACATTGACTTCTTTCGGGTACACCTTGTAACAGCAGGGATGCTTCAGGTGCTTCGTAAGGTTTGTTTCAGCGTGCTACTCACGGGAAAGGCTCCATGGCTTCCTCGCCTCGCACACCGGGCAGCCAGTTCCCACAGCTCTTCCAGGGTGTCCACGACACGGGTACACAGCTTCTCGTGCATCTTCGGATGGCGAACATTGACGTGGAAGACGGCGATCACAGAGATTTCTCGCAGCTCTTTCTGTGGGATGCGATCGACCACGCCTCGGAACCTCCACACATAGTGGCGCAGACTCTCCCGGGTTCCTGCTCCAGGTGGTAGAGGTCTAGGACGGAGGCTGGATACAGTGTGCAGCAGGTCTTGAGGTGCTGGCTTGCCGAGCCTTCCATCTCTTCCCGGGAGCGGCGCCGAGGGTTTGAGCTCTGCCCGGTGCCCTCCTGGGGTGGTTCCATGGGTCTTTTTCCATGGGGATCTTCGGGCTGTTCCTCCACTGGGGTTGCGGGTGCAGGTACGGCGGTGCCGAGGCTTGCGGTCGGGGTAGAACTTGCAGAAGCATGGCATTGATGAGCGTAGTCCAACAGGCTTTCCAGGCTAGCGATCCATGCAGGGTTGAAGAGCTTGACGTAGATCTTGACGAAGAACTTGAGGTTGATGAAGATGAATCCAGCGCTTGCGCCCCCTACCTGGCGCGCCAGATGTCGTGTCTCGGATGACGGACACCGGGAGTAAAGGATAGCCCCTTTTTAGGTTCGGCACGGGGCGCGAAGGAGGCTGGGAAACACTTCGCCCGGGAGGTACGTCGAGCTCTTCGGTGGGAAGATCATGCAAGCAACACAGAGACGCAGAGAGTTACCCAGGTTCAGGCCGTCCGGAGGCTAAAAGCCCTACTCCTGCATGTCTGGATTGCTGTAGTCATCATGGTGTGGTTTACAAGTGTGTTCTTGGGGTTGAACCCGGCAGGGTGCTGGCCGGAGGTAGACGAAGAGCAGATCCTGCCCTGAGGAGATCACCTCTCTCTCTCTACCCTCCGAACCCTAGTCTAACCTTGCTTGAGTTGTGCTTGCAACTTGTCCCTTTGCCTCGGTGCCTTGGTCCTTCTTTTTATAGGCTAAGGGGATCCCACATGGGCACGCGAGGAGCGTCGGGGGTTTTAGGCGGGGAAAACCCCCGGTGGTCTTCTGGAGGCGACGTGGCCTCCTCTCGTCCAAGTGTTTCTGGTGGTTAGGTGCAGTCATCCACCTTTGGGGAAAGCAGGGCGGACAGAGCCTGACAGCCCCACCGACCACGCCCAAGGCGACGTCACTGGAGGCGCGCCCTTCGTCTTGGCGCCCAAGTCTTCTACAAGCTTCCCGCACGAGCTGGCGTGCTTATCCTCTTCGCTGTACGGAGGTTCGAACCCGGGTGAGCGCCTGGCCTCCTGCCGGGCACTGGTCCCGTGGGTGCTCCGCCTTGTTTGTCGGGTAGCAGGTGACCCCGGGAGGTCGCCTGGTCCTTAGCCGTAGTTTGTCGATGTCGAACTTGTCAGGCTTCCGTGGGGCAGATGTGCTGGCCCATCTGCCGGTCTTGATTCCTTGCCTTGTCCATCTTCTTGGTAGGCCCAGGTTGTGGACCCACTTTGGCAGCATCAGGAGAACCCCGTGTTCCACTGTTGCGACATGGAGGAAGAGGACCGTGGAGGTGCTCTTGGGGAAGGCCGGCTCGC
The DNA here is from genome assembly GCA_947311845.1 of Poa pratensis. Classification (NCBI taxonomy): domain Eukaryota; kingdom Viridiplantae; phylum Streptophyta; class Magnoliopsida; order Poales; family Poaceae; genus Poa; species Poa pratensis. The sequence continues at coordinate 43,664,520 of CAMZMU010000070.1, forward strand.
GGGCGGACGACCCTGACGCGAACCGCGGCGTCCACACTTAGTATGTGGCCGGCGACGGCGGCACCGTCGCGGCGTCCACGCGCAGTACGTGGCCGACGACGGCGACGCCATCGCAGCGGAGCCGGACGTGGCGTCCTGGTGGCGGTGGAAGATGGGGCGGGACAGGATGATGTTGTCGTGCGTGAAGAGGTCGTTGGCGATGGCGTACGCGGTGTCGGTTTGGTCGCCGAACCAAGTCTTGCAATCAAACTTGCGGCCGAGGTCGTGCGACCTCTTGCGGCCGGTTTGAAAACTGTACAAACCGGGGAAACCAAACTGTCTAAACCGCCGATTGAGATTTGGATTTGAGAAACCGTTGGAACCCGCTTAAACCGCCGATGCCCACCCTTAACGAAAAAGGTTCTCCCACAACGACGCCTCCAAGTAGTAAACCGTGCACGAACACAGTCGTCGCTCTGATCATGGATCATGGGTTTTCACCCGGGTTTTGGTCACTCGCTACAAGCATGAAATAGATCAGATTAACATTAACATGGCGGCTGGGCTCTTTTTCGCGGGTTTTCTATTTTTTATTTAGAAAAGGAGCAAAAAGCCCTAGCCTCTGCATCACGAGGATGCACACAGCCGTTTTATTGCATTTTGAAGTATCAGGTTCGAACTTATTGAAAGTTTACATCTCAAGGATCACAAAGTGCATCGCGGGTTTTCTATTGCACGGTCAAATACACATCTTCACATGTTACTATACATAACATACAGGTAGTTTGCATGTGGTACAGCGATCAATGTGCGTGTTCTCCGATAAGTGTGGATACGTAGAACCAGCCATGGAATACCTTTACCCTTCAGGCATCATGTCATGACAGTGAAGCAGCTATTACTCTGAAAATAGATAGCACATTGTTTTCACCAGGAAACGAAACGGATAGAGTAGCGATTAATCACGGGCTCTCGCTACCCCCGGGTCTTATGAAAAGTAACAGCAACCCCAGTGCAAGTTGCTACTGAGAACGACCTAACTTGGGAGCACACCAGAGGCTCTCACAAGTCACAACAACAGGTGATGTCTACATCCACCATTAACCAGCTTGGTTTTGGTCTCACGGATGGGATATCGATAACAATATTTTACCATGTGACATACTAGGACTAGTATTCATTCCGTTACGAAAAAAGATAATAGTGGTATCCAATATCGCTCAGGTAGAGGCATTTTGCGTCGGTTTTTTTTTTCGACTGGCATCTACATCAATTGATGCATATGGTCTTTATTTTATTTTTAAAAAACTCGAGTACAGCCAAAAGTTACAGATCACCGATCACATAAGGTCTCAGCATGGATTAACCATCTAAAAATAGAAAAGGCATGCATCTCGTATTCCCAAAATCAATGCATGATCCGCCTGGCCAGCAATGAGGCGCCATGCCTGAATAAATCATGTGCCACCGCTTTCAGGCTGTTGCACCCAAAATTCATGTGATCCCACTTGTCCGCAGGCTGAAGAAGTGACCAGGAACGGATCTAGTGTGTAGCGAGGGGTATAATACTATAATCTGTAAAAAAAGAGGAACTCTTGGTTTGTTAAAAACCAAATCATTTCGTATCCTCCAGATAATTCATAGTAAAGCACAAACTTCCACCCGCATCACGATGCATGCAACTTAGATTATTGTAGTGTTCATTACATAGTCACGAAACAAAGGTCTAACCAATAATTGAGAAATACCAATAGAGTCGTTTTGCATCAGTAGAACCGGATCACATGATTAATTTGGATATATCGTATGACACTTGGTTGGATCGCACCTCATAGGAAGTAGGAACTATGTACTCCCTCGATTTACAAATATATGGATTTTTAAATGATTTTCGTTTTTTCCTTTGGTTTCTTACATAAATATGTTTAGGCACATTTTTGAAACACAACATTACAAAATTTTATTAATGCTTTCTTTCATGAGACTAATTTCGACATAATATATTTATATATAGAAATCTTGACGAGAGCGCCGTTTTGGCTCCCGGGAGCATATGCTCCCGGTATTTTCGAAAAAATTGAACAATTTGAAAACTTATCAAAAAAATTCGAAAAAAATCATGCACGTACATGACCATGGTACGCACCACCGTGTATTTTTTTCGCGTCGAAATGACATCGTATGCGCCCTGTAGAAAAATGACAAATTTCTGACAGGAAAATGAGATCTAAAAATTTGAATTTCTGACAGGAAATTTGTCATTTTTGTACAGGGCGCGTACGATGTCATTTCGGCGCGAAAAAAAACACGGTGGTGCGTACCATGGTCAGGTACGTGCTTGATTTTTTTCAGATTTGTTTGATAAGTTTTCAAATTTTGAATTTTTTTTGAAAATACCGGGAGCATTTGCTCCCGGGTGCCAATGCGAATTTCCGAATCTTGACCGCATATTTTCTAGAACTTCATTTTCTTAGATCAGAGATGGTCGGTCCTATGATTGCGACACATGATAATGACAAATGCTCCGCCTCTCAAGAATTACTGTTAACCTCCCATGTGGTACCGTGGACTGGCTACTGTGTATTGATATCCAGCAGTATATCCCTTCTTGGGTGCTTGAAGGGAAAGCTATGGGTTGGCTGCCTTATCCTATTATCCAATGTGGAAGTGGTTAACTAGCTATGTCAATATGGCCAATTCCTAACATGGGACTAATCTTAGAAGATAAAAATCGCTAAAAGAAATATATTTTTAGACTAGCATTGTCAGCAAATAGCCCATACAGTACTCATCGACCATATTACGACATTTAGGCTATGGTATGAAACCATTAGTTATATAGTTTGTTTTTATATGTTTGATCTTTTGCTCTTCTTTTTCCTGGGGCGAATGATAAGATTACGATTTCCGATAGAGAAATGATGTACAATAAACACAAAGGAATTGTTTGTATGTGAGGGTCCAAGAGATCATGGAGATCTACCAATGGGGACATGCCCATTGGCAGCCACTCGTTTTTTATTTGTCTTAGTTACCCCAACAAATGGACACAAGGAGTACTAGCTCACCTCTACCCTATGGCATACCTCAACTTTCTTTCAGCCACAATTCTCGGCCAGTTTGGGTTGCTTATTTTCTCTTCCCAAAGTTTCCGTAATATTTCCAGTGATATATGTAGGTTGGATAACTTTGATCAATGAAGTGATCTCTGCGCACGATTTTGTTCTTACAAAAGGCACTTGGATAATTTCTTAGAAGAAAGGTAATTTTTCATGGCATGGATGATTGATCATCATAATTTGCTTAAGTTTTGATGGGTTGTGATACAACTAAAATAATTTACGGATGAAAATATGAAAAATTCTAGATATAATCTAATGTGTCGAGTACCCCTGTTTCTTTATAAGGCATTTTATGCTAAAAAAAAAAAATCGACAGTTAACTTTTTTGTGTGCCTTTATAAGATAGTAAGTATCTTTTATATGGATATGTTGGCATCAAACTTTATCTCACGTAAATTGCAAATGAATAGACTAATTATTCGTCGCGGTTTCTCCTTATTAAAAAAACAATGAGATAAGCGTTGTATCGGGTATGTTGTAGCTTTGTTCATAAGAATTTTCAAATTATTTTGTTTCTTATTTCCTTAACCACCAAATGGTGAGTGCACAAAATGTGCTTTCAAAATATTTAACTCGGAGATAAGAATTATTTATACTATTATTACAGTAGGGGGACAAATTATCTTTCTCTAACACATGCTTACACATTAATTATTAAGTCCAGTCGTTCTATGATCCTATTAAACAAGTGCCACGGTGGATACAAATAAAGTAAAGATATACTCCCTCTATTTCGAGTGATATTTCGTACTCCCGAGATCTAGCGATTTTCAAAAATTCAAAATTATATTTACGATTTAAAAAAAATGAAACAAATCATGCATGTTCTCAATGATATTTTCTACAAGCGTGCAAATCTAAGGTTTGAGCTACACAAAAATGACAAATATACAGATCTGAGTATAGTGAACAAGTATAGTTTGAAACCTCCAACTTTTGTCATTTTTGTGTAACTCATAATATTAAACATTTCGCACCGTGATTTTGCACGATTATAGTATACATCATTGAAAACATGCGGATATTTTTTTAGAATTTTTTACAACTTTTAAATTTATTTTTTCAATTTTATAAAATTGTCGCATCACTGGAACTTGGGAGGCAAAATGACTTTTCGTACTCAGCATATGTTTCTTACTAAGTCAACTATATTGTTGCGACATGCATTAGCTATGGCAAAGGTCCCGGTAACGTACATGACAACTTACATATAATTCATCACATCTACTATGTGACAACATGTATGGTCCCAGGATTTTGTGTCCGAGCCTCAAGAGTTGTTTGCTGTGTACGTGGCATCTCCTCAGCCACTATTTCCTAAATCTGAAACGTGAAGTACGGCAGCATTGCATCTCATCTCGCTGACTGGTTTTTGCTCACTTGTAATCTTGGTTTGTGGGGTGAGCACTTACCACTTGATTTTTATTGTATGACGTGGCAAACTAATACAGTAATGTGGAGACGGAAGTAACGACTGTGATGTACAGTACGTAATATATGTACTGTCGGTTGTAAGTGCATTTAAGTACTCCCTCCGATCCATATTAGTAGGCATAGGTTTGTCTAAATTCATATATATCTAGTTAAGTATTTAGACTAGATACATGTGTATTTAGACAAAGTTGTGCCCACTAATATGGATCGGAGGTAGTATTTCTTTTTCAAGTAATCGGCAAAGCGCTGCCCATTCATCAAGACGTAAATAGAGGCATGGATTTACAATTATGGGTGCAAAGTTAATGGAGCATGTAAAAAGAATTACTCTCACAAAAGGATAACTTTGGGGTAGTTTAAAAGCCATATTTTGTGAAAATATTTCTCCCGCACCATATAGGTCATCGGTGTGCTTATGTGGAGAACAAAAATCTAATGGCCTAGATCAAATGTAATTATGTGAAAATAAGTCAGCAATTACATGCCTATCTTTTCTAAGTCATGACTTTTTTTTTGCCTTGTCAGAACTTGCAAAACCATGGGCCGAACACATGATGAATTGATTGGTGTCATACACTCATACCTGCTTGGAGAAGTATCCTATTTCGGGGAAATGATTACATCATGGATGACAAGGATATTGGGTAGCACAGTTTGGTGATTTCTTCTACGTCATACAAATAATTTAATAGTATTTTCTAAGATCTTGAAGTACCTTACGGTCACCAATGGATCAGCACTAAAGTTTTATTACCATATATGTTGCTTAAACTAGTAATTATTTTCAAATGGACATGACTTAAATCTCAGTCGCATGTCGTCACTAAATGAGCCAGTTGCATCTCACTTGAAACTCATATACAATTTTCAGGCTAGCATGAATCACAATGTAAATCTACCGTTTGGATAATTTTGTTCCAGTTGCAACTAGAAAATCTCAATTACAACCCACATGCAACTCATAGATTGCACGATGAGATTTAGTTAATTCTCAGTCGCCCGAGAATTAGCAAAACCGTTTTCAAATACATGGTCGACACTAGATTTTATTGTTAATTTGGGTAATGGATTTTTTTCTCAAAAAATATTAATTTGGCAGATCGCTTTCCTAGAATTTTATGTATTAAATTGAAATATGATGATAAACTGGGGACAAAATCTTTGGATTCGTGGAGAAAAGTCCTTTTGAGCCGTGAAAAGCTTTTGGGTACCTTTTTGGCCACCTAGCATAAACTCTCTCTACTTCCTTCTCTCCTATATATTTGTCAACCTCTACTCCCACGCTGTGTGAGAGAGAAAAGGATAGAGACAGAGACAGAGAAGGAGGGAAATGTACTAACTGATGAGCTGCTCTTATGCCTGCAGCAATTTATCATAGCATTGGGTCCTAAGCAGTGTTCCTAGGTACTGCTTATCCTATTAATCTTTCTTAATCCCCCTCCCCTGTGTTTTGTACGTGTCATTGAGCCGCTAGCTGATATCTGCATCTTTAATTACTCGACTTTTCTTTGCCTTGCTCTGTTCTTTTGGACGACTTCTTACCTGTTTTGTACTGGAGACGGGCATTTGCTTGTTCTTTCGGATTCATAGACTAGCTGTCGCTTATATCCTCCTATCTTATCCTGGACATGTTCTTGCAAATCTTTTGTTAGTCCAGCAATGGATACTAATTCAGCTGAATGTGATAGCCATGGAAATTCCAACTGCTGTGGCCAATAGCTCCAGATTGCTAGAAGCTCAAAAACAATTGATTGGAACTTCTTTTTGCGAGAAATGTTTGGTCAGAACTTCAATTAATCAAGTTTGACAAAGGACAGAGATTTACATAGCTATTTGTCAAGATTGTATATCCAGTGATGAGATATTCGAGTAGTTCTCTCTGCAGTATCTTGGTTATAGGAATTAAACATCAGATTTGATGTGCATTGAAGAATCAGTTTCCTCTTGTATTACTGTCCGCAGCCAGCGCCAACTAACTAACTTTCTTTTTTTCCTATAAAACAGTTTTACTTTGTAACCTTTCTATCTTCCTCAATGAAATCCAGCGATCCGCTGATTTTTCGTCAAGAAAAGTTCTCTTGTCTGAAGAGTTTTGAAACTGCTTGTTTGAAAGTGAAGTGATGCTCTAGCAAGTGAAACTCTTACTATATTCTGTAAAAAAGAAGTGTTCTCATCGAAATCTCCTGCACTGCCTGCAGGATTTCATGCAGGGAAGGAAAGCTGTTCTTAGTGCTCGATTGCTGCCAGCGTCCGCGTAGTCCCAACGACAGCAACGACGACGTCGATTAAGGCAGCCACCGGCACGGCGATGCCGGTTCCCCTTGCCCCTTATCCAGCTCCTCCTGTGCCATTCACACCACCCACTCCCAATGCCGGTATGTTCTCCGACTGGGTACTGCAAGAACAAAGACAGCTTTGGCAACCTTTGAAACATAGAAACTAAAGTTTCATATTGAAGTTTCTTCAGCTCATTTTTGTTGTCGAAGTTCAAACAGAACAGATTAAGCTAACGATATGCTCAATTCAACCATACAAGTTCATCTGCTTATTTTACAATTGCAATGCATGGAAATGCTTTATCGATGAGAAAAGTGCATACAAATGCTTTTCTGAATTGAAACTTTCAATTATTGGTAAGTGAGATTGAGCCACTGAACTTATGTTCCATGGTTGTGCAGTTTCAGGGGCTCAAAGCCAGCTTGTCTGCTCCGGGTGCCGGAATCTGCTCATGTATCCTGCCGGCGCGACGTCAGTATGCTGCGCAGTTTGCAGTACCGTGACCGCTGTGCCTTCTCCCGGTACGCGCTGGATCAAATTCATTTGGCTACTCATGGATTTAGAAATAATGTGCAGCTGAATATTGAGTTCCATTATAGAAAAAATACTACGGGAGACAGTGGTGTGTATTCTATCTACTGTGACAAGAAGTAGCATCTTCTCGAAAACTAAATGCATGTATTTTATCTGTGCACTTCTCTTCTGAAATTACCGAGAAAAGGAAGATTTTACTTATTTTCTAAGTGTAGCCATTTAGGTGAATATTTTACAATAATATAATAGAGATCAAAGGGGATAGATTGTACTCCCTTAAACCAGTTTGAAAAGCTTTACATTAGCTGGAAATTATACTGAAATGCAGCTTTTCTGAAGAAAATTTCCACCCGATTTGGCACAGGAACCGAGATGGCACAGTTAGTTTGTGGGGGATGCCACACTCTTCTAATGTACATACGTGGTGCGACAAGTGTACAATGTTCTTGCTGCCACACTGTCAACCTGGCAATGGAAGGTATATAAACCAAAGATTTTTTTTCTCACTCTATGCTGGGTTTCAAGTACTCCCTCCGACCCGGAAAGAGTGTCGGAGGTTATAAGTACAATTTGTGCTACCTAGGCTACTTTCTCACGACGTTTTTTATGGACCAGAGGGAGTAGTATATTCTAATGGTTTTGATTCCCCTTTTGAAACACTCCTCGCATTGATTCCTGTATGTAAAATTCTCCTTCTGAAACAGAATGTATTCTGACGTTGGAAAAGCTCTAGCAATCTAGTATCGTAGTATTGGCTTTCCTGAAGTCGCACACTGAATTTGGACAGTAGGATGTGTTCATTTGTTTCAGAAAACAAAAGGTTCTAAAAGGGCATCCAAGATCTAAGCTTGAACGCTCTGAATGACAAACTATCTTCTTCTTGGCCGCAGCGAATCAAGTTGCACATGTAAACTGTGGGAACTGTCGGATGCTGCTCATGTACCAGTACGGCGCAAGGTCTGTCAAATGTGCAGTCTGCAGTTTTGTTACATCTGCTGGGGTAATTATTCATCAACAGAGTACTTAAAGTTTTCTGAACTTTACTTCATGTGATTGACATTGCTGTTTCGGAAACCGAATTTTGTACAGAACCAAACCTTAAAAGTTATTAATTTTCCTTTTCTACCTTTTCAGGCATCACCTGGTGCAGACCAGAAGCCTAGCAACTGAAATGGTGCAAGATTATTATGAAGAAAGAAGCTTCCCCCAAAAAAAGGATGCTTGGAGTGCACATGTATAGAGTTCTTCCCAGAAGCAATCTTTTTCTCCCCTCTCCATTTCTCCCTTCCTCCGTTGGACCTGGCGAGCTTGGGGAATAAGCAGAGAGTTTTTGGTAATACTTAGTGCTCAAAATTCGTCGAATCATCTGTATAACTGGATCAGACACATACATAAACCCACCATGTTTGTGTTCAAATCTAGCTTCTTTTTACTTGTGTTTTTTTTCTGAAGAAATTTTTCTTTGTGATCATCAAAATAATTTCTTTCGCTTTGCTTTTCGAGCCCGGATTGTATACTGCTGAAATGATCATCAACAGTATAATGTCGACACAATACGACATTCTCGAAACACCAACACGTAAAAATTGAAATGCTGCGCAATCAGCATGTGCAAACACATCAGATGCGGATGAGTGATAGCTATGGAGCAGAGCTGGTATTGGTGGGCACCATCCCTCTGACTCTTGTCTAACTCTGTCTGATGATTGCCCGGCCAGCAAACAGTTTGCAGTGATCTGATGGCATGTGACGCCTCTGATCTGATTGAGTGTGTGTACTGCCGATGTGGATGATGGATCATCCTGACAAGGACTGTCAGTGGGTGATCACTCTATCAACACTGATCCAATTATTGGCAGGAAAGCTATGGAAAAGTTCAGGAAAAAACGCAATTATTAAAGGCCTTGATGGTCTTCAGTCGAGTCAGTACTACTACTCAGTGGTGTCTGTCTGTCTCGTGCTAGAGTTAATTGCACGGGCGGTCACACATCTCGTCGCGTATGTGCACTTAAGTCATACATCTGAAAAATTGAATTTTTTGGTCACACAACTGAACATGTTGGTGCATTTTGGTCAAAAACCGGACACGTCATCCGGTTTTGGATATTAGGAGGTCTGTTTTGCAAAAATTGCTTCCGTGGGAGCGCCATGAAGCTGTTCGATGAAATGCCGCGCGTGATTGAGCGCCGCCGTCGCGCCCGAGCGCGCCTGCTCCGGCCGCCGCGCCCCTGCTCCAGGCGCCACCGTCGCGTCCTTGCTCGCGGCCGAGCGTCCGGCGCGGCGGCGTCGGTCGTCCACGGCGTCAACGATAAGTCTCCATGCATGCATGCCTCTCACGCCATGGCAGCTAGCTTTGCCATCGATCAATCGATCATTGCGGGAGCCAGCCAGCTAGCGATCCGGCGAGCGCATGCACGGCGCACAGACATATGCACGGCCGCCGTTGAGCACGCACGGACGCATGCACGATGCGCAGCTAGCTAGCTAGCTCGCTAGCACGCCCGGCCGATCGATCGATACGCACGTCCGGCCGGCTCGCGGACGAGCAGGCCCACGGCACGAGCAGGAGGCGCGGTGGCGGTGTCCGGCCGGTGCTCGGGCAGAGGAGGCGCGGCCACGAGCAAGAACGGTGGCGGCATTTCGTCGAACACCTGTGCGACGCGCCCATGCCAATAATTTTTGCAATACAACCTTCTAGTATTACACAACGGGTTTTCTGAAAAGTTTCATCCAAAACCGGATGACATGTCCGGTTTTTGACCAAAATGCACCCACATGTTTAGTTGTGTGACCAAAAAAGTCTGGTTTTCCATATGTGTAACTTAAGTACACATACGCGACGAGTTGTGTGACCGCCAGTGCAATTAACTCCTTGTGCTAGTAACAGTTTAGAAACAGACTGAACAGCAACACATCTATGTTTCCGACTGTACTATCGGATTGGTGGGCAAATCAAGACAGAGATCAAGGAAAAATAGATCAATTATTTATTCATTTTTTAAACAAATCAATAAATCATACATGTTACACGTCCAAATCACACACAGCTAATTAATTATTATTACACAATATTATATTATTGGCAAGAAGCTAGCACAACATTTAACTAATTGTGGTTGTCGGCCCAAAACTGAGCTTGAAGCCAGTCCACGGTATTCTTCTCCACCTGAAAGGCCTTGGCCAGGACATCATCTGAGATCATTGGCTTTGATCCAAACACGGCATTGGCGATGGTAATTGCCCCCGGGTTCTGACTGCTAAGGGCAGCAATTGCAACCGCCGGCTTGTAGGGATTGGGGTTGAATTGGAAGTGGATTAGTCCTTGTGGGAAAACAAAAACGTCACCCTTGTTGAGCTCCTTGGATAAGAATTTGTTTTCCGGGTTGGATGTGACGAAGCCGACGTATAGTGTGCCCTCAAGCACCGTGAGGATCTCGGTGGCACGGGGGTGCGTGTGTGGTGGGTTCTCACCGAGAGGTGCATAGTCAATGCGTGCCAGGGAGATGCCAAGAGTGTTGAGGCCAGCAATCTTCATGACATTTATCAGAGTCACATTGGACCCGACCTTACTGATCTTTGTGTCTCTTGGAACGTCGAGTTTGGCCGCTAGGAAGAAGTCCTCCGCTTTCACATCCTTTGGATCTTTGCAAACGAATCCGTTAACAAGTACTGCATCATGCAAGTAAAATATATGACATAACAAAGTCAGAAGTTATTTCAAAGTAGGTTGACCTATATTGATGGAAGTGGATTATATACTCAGATATATTAGCTGATGCGAGAGAACATACCACGTGAGCTGTTGTCTGCAACGCAGAAGTCTTGGAGTGGGCTAGGATCCGAAGCTATGGCTTGCCATGAGACCAACGCAAGAACAGCAGTTAGGAGGAGGACGTAGGACGAGGCCATTCTCTCTTCTACAGATGAGGTTTATCTCTTAGCTGTATGTGTTCAGTATCTATGCAGCGCTGATGGTTTTTCGGTATGTTGGAGGATGCAGGCATGGATATATATATAGCGAGCAATACATTGTAAGCCTGATTTGTTTCGTAATTAAAGCAGCAAGTTCCAGACTTGATTGAGCGAGTCAATAATAACTCAAGATAGAAATGGTCTCTCGGAGCTCACGCGTTCTTAGCTTTTACGGAGTATATATAATATACACGTTTTACGCCTTGGACGCGACTAAACTGGCCGGTTCTCCTCATGGTGTTTACATGCACAAGAGACTCATTATTTGGTTCGACTCAGTCGTGCATATATGGGTAAGTCTGGCATTGCCTACGCGACACATTCAACGGAACAGTCGTCATGCATGACATTGATGCATGCTCAGTATAGAGAAAATTCATAATCTGCTCGTGAAGGTTTTGTTCACGAGACAGCTTCAGTCACCACATGCATATCACTGAAAAGCTACTCCCTCCGTTCTAAATTAGATGACTTTCCATTCGTACACATGTGGATGTACCTATACTTGTAACATGTCTAGATACATCCGTATGTGGACAAATGAAAGTCATCTAATTTGGAACGGAGGAAGTACGTACGTAGACTAGTACACGTCGGTCACAAGCGGAGTTATCCATTCATCACGAATAGATCACAACAGATCACTTTAATTAACTAACTGCACATCACCATCTTGAGTATGCTGATAGAGAAGAATACAACTTATTCAGCACTCGTATATGACCAAGTCATGCTAGTAAGTAAAAAGGCGCGGCATCTCGGAGCTTCGTGAAAAGTTGATCAAATTCGACTCCCCGCCTGATGAATTTATTATTGGCCATGTCTATCTGGCACTACAATTTGTCGGGATATAGCGAATGGGGTATCCCTCTGGCATGAAGATATTCAAGCATACCAGGGTGGCCCACAGGTGGTAGTGCCGGCTGGCCTAGGGCGGCCCAGCATGCTGAAGCACAAGACGAATACCCAGACGGCTAAGGAACACCCGAGACGATGGCCCGTGACTTAACCGCATTGGAGTACAAGACATGTCCCAAGCATTACTAATTTAGGGTTCTATCCCTTAGTCGGCATGGACTTCCCTTGTAAACCCTAGGCCGGCCGCCTATATAAGCCGGCCTGAGGGAGCCTTAGGGCAATACTTCCACAAGCTTATACACCATTGTAACCTGTAACACGGCAATCTGCCTTATAGTGATTTATAGCAGCACGCAGGATCTAACCGTCGTCGTGAGATCCGAAGCTGGGCAAACTCACCGTGTTAATCTTGACCCTGACAACTCCACCTTTTACCCCCACGTCTCTCCATCGGCAAGAGGACCACCGTCTCCTATCTACGATGCCGATACGATGACACAATTTCTAAAATATTTACTGCTATAGCAAAAGTGGTAGACGACGTCTCTTCGCAAACAACTCTTTGGGCCTGTTTCGAATGGTTCATGTTGACGTTTGATGGAACATGCCCGAAAAGTAGACAGATGTAGGCTACGGCTATAACTGATCTGCGAAGGCAAACAATGTGTGCAATTGTAGTTGTCTATACATCAAAATATATAGGTGGCCTCCAGAAGCAGTTGGAGTAGGAGTCCAAACCATGAGCTCCTATATATCGCCTTCAGGTGGCGGAAGGGACCCGTGCCGCCTGAAGGTTCGACCACTGGGTCGGCCCAGTTACTGTTCGTTGCGGTTTTTTTTCTGATTTCCTTTTTCAGTTTATTTTTATTTATTTATCTATTCGGAAAAAGTTCCGATTTTGAAAAGAGTTTTGGAGAAAATGTTCAGATTTGAAATTTCTTCGGTTCGGATTGAAAAAGTGTTCATATTTTTAAAAATTGTTCAAGTTGAAAAATTCTTCATAGTTTGAAAAATGTTCAAATCTATTTTCACCAATGAACATTTTTCAAATCTGAACGAATAATTTTTAAATCAGAACAATTTCGTCTGAACTCTAAATTTGAGATTTGAA
>CAMZMU010000070.1:43682806-43750018 GCA_947311845.1 Poa pratensis
GAAAGGACTACAATGTAATTTTTTTGTTAGGGGCTATTGTTGCTCGTGTTCATGTCAGTGACATATCTATTGAACTATCATAGTAGTTCATTCAACGGCAGGACTGTCTAAGATTTATGGATCCAAGGCCACGGTGTACCGCCCAGAGGGCCAATTGCGGGTGCAAGGGACTGCGGCCATGAACCGTATACGTGGAAAGATTCTTTTATTTCCGAAAGTACTACTTCCTCCGATTACCATGCAAAAAAAAAAAAGATACATAAGTGTCGCAGATTTGAACGGCTTTTTTTGGATCGGAGGGAGTACTATAAATGAAAACCCTATGGCTGATTCAGATCAATGTCCTGCAATGCAACAGAGTCTCCAACCAAGGTAGCCTGCCTGATCTACCAATTTAGTGGTTTCATTAAAAACAAGCAATCTTGCAATCAGAATCAGTGATGTTCAAACCTTAGCTCAAGCACAATACTTGTGTCACACAAGTCGGTTGACAGGGATGCAAACCGGTTCACAAATAGAAGTTTCATATAAGGTTCTACGGAAGCATGTACACAATAGCTTATGTTCTATTCAGACCAGAACTAAGTTTGATTATTGCAAAACTGAAGGACGCGGCATCTACACCTGCTGATAGAGATTTCTGACTGTGTAACTGAGAAAACTAATGGGGTGGACAAATGCATGGGCTTGCAACATCCTACACAAACTGGAAGCATCAGATCACCCAGCCACATGTTACAAAGGAGGCGATGTTATTGCACAGCTGGATGTAAATTCAGAGACCAGTACTTTTGTCTCAACCAGGCATCAGAGGATTGTGCATCGGCTTCTTTGTTCTGCGGGAGATATCGTCGCCTGTTGAAACCTGCTCGGATCAAAGGTATCCACCCCATACTGCCACAACACGGGTACTAGTTAGAAACAACAAAACGACATGCGCACTAAAGGAGTAGAGTGCTAGTAGTTATAAGGATCAGCAGTTATATACCTTGTCTCTCATTCTTTGGCTCCATGCATCGTTCCTGATTGGACGGTAGTCAAGATTGGGCACCCTAGGATCGGTAGTTTGGTTATTCACTAATGGCTGACGGACTCCAGACCTCGGGCCAATGTACTCATCATCACTGTCGTAATCATCTTGATTGCCTGACTGCACTATGAGGGCTACAGTAACAACAGTGCCTGCAGAGACGGTGTTAGTTAGAAACCATGGGGTACTATTAGCCTATTACTGATCTGGGGCATGAAATCTGAAATCTAGAAATATGTACATTGTAGGTCCTCTTTTTTTTTTCTCTGCTGTTTGTGGCACACAGCATGTGAGGAACTTAAGTATCGCATGATGAGAGAGATGCACATTGAGTAAGAAAAATAACAATAGCTGCCACTTTGTTCACGAACATGCATATCATGCACATGTTAATGTGGAATATAGTTGTGAAAAATACACAAGGCATCAGTAAGCCTTTCATTTTACAAATTATTACATATTCTGTTGATTTTGATTTTTAAGTTAGCAAGCCTAGACTTTAGTTAGTACCACAACATTTTTTTAGTTAGTAATCGTGATGGAAACCTTTACAGTTAACCTGAAGAAAACATATCAACAAACTGGAACTTAATGTGGAAATTCAGAAGCTGTAATTTGTTGTCAGATGAGTAGGATCTCTGAGGATAATAAAGCAGAGTCAGAGATAGCATTGTTATCTAAACAACATTATTAACATGTGATCTAACTACTTTATCTTGGCATAAGCCTCTTAGGACTGTGTGACATAAAGTTATAAGCATATAAATAGAAGCATTGTATGAGTTTCTAATTCCCAAACTGTTAAAATAACAGTTGTGCTTTGTATGGACCAGATTTAATAAATGTCGCAATAACAAGTTACATTTTCGGAAGAGGTAAATCCAGGTTGTTTCAAAAGATGCCTTATCAAATTATACCCAAGGCCTGTAATGCAAAGTTGTTCCACTTTTACCTCAAACACAACAGCTCCAAGTGCGACCCATTTTGCGATTTTCCAATTTTCTTTGAGGAAACTGTAGATCATGTCAAAGTTGCCAGTTTTATCAACTGGAATTACCTGAAGAATAATAAGGATTAAACTCTTAGTTCCTAGAGAAATAATCATGCTCAACAAATGAGGACGAAGTCGATCTACTCACATGTTTCCAGTTATGGTCGAAGAAAATGAAGCATCCCGCAGCGAGCTCTACTATTATGAACAAAATGATGAGGAATGAATACTTTTAAAATGTCAAGGAAACCATAACGTGCAAACATAGGTAATAAGGTAGGATATGTTGCTAATAGCAGCCTAAATCAATCACAAGATGTATAACAAAACATGTGAAACTGCATATAATTTTTTAGGTAAGCATACTATTGACTATCCAATTAATTTCTGTCTCGTGTCAGTTTGTCAGCAGTTCCCTCCCTGGGATTCATATTAAGCACGTATATAACTGTTTGATAGTTGATACAAAATTGACATGAAACAGAGCACATAAAAAGTATCTCCAGAAATTTGTTCATAACAATTGTATCTACTATTGGATACAGTGGATAAGCAGCATCCGCTCCTAGTTGACGCTCCAGCACAACCGAAGATGGAGGTAATGAATAGCACAACACCGATGCCCATAAAAGCAAAAATAAAACTGCGAGGAATACAATGGTGGAATTTTTGTAAGAGAAGATCCGCAATGCAAGAAATTCCCAACCCTGCATGGGACTCATTCTAATTTAAAATTTTGACAATTCAAATTCTCAGTACGGTATCAAGATCCTATAGCCAAGAACAATCACCGACATTTACATACATAAAATAAGATCTGTATCCGGGTAAAGAAAGACAATTGCAGTGATTTTTCTGCGGTGGTACTACAAGTCATTGAGTAGTAACAAATATCTGAACATGTGAGTTGCATCGAGAATCAGAAAACACAAGAGATCAAGAGACGACGCACCAGGCGCTGGAGAGCCTGTCCGCTGTCCCATCTGACAGAGACGCATCAAGAAGAAGAAGAAGCGGGCGCCCAAGCCGCACGAGCTCGCCGCTAGGAGCAACCGAGGGCGGCGCCGCCGGCGACGGAGTGAGCACCTGGAGCCACATGACGAGCAGGTAGGCGCCGTAGCCCGTCATGGCCAGGCCGACCACCATTACGATGAAGTTGAGCAGCTTGAGGACGCACTCGAAGAAGCCCCTGCACGCTGCCATGGCCGGATGGGCCGATGGATTGGTCGAGCCGGCGTCTCCGATGGGGCAGAGACGTCACCGGCCTCAGGCAGATAGGAGGCGCCTTTGACCGATCCGGCTGCGGACCACCCCACGTTTCTCGATCGATCCGGGAGGCCGGGGATCGGAATTTCCGGCGAGTTGGGGATTGGAACGCTGGTCCGCCCAGCCCGCGATCGAGAAAAGAAGAAGAATTCCAGGAAGATAAGTGGGTGCCGTGCGTTTCTCTTTCTCTCTCCGTCGTGTAACAGTCGAACTGAACTGTATACTCGCCTTAAATGAACTACACAGTTTGAAATCTTCCCAAGATTTTGCAAAAATCAGCAAAATTTGTAATGTTTTTATCAGGAAGAGTAGTTGGCGATGACATTTTTTTATTTTCATGAAATATGTGTGCAGTGTGCTTGACACGCTGCATTCTTCAGGACAGGTGGCGCGACACGGCAGCACCGGAACGGACGAGATGGATGACGCCGTGACAGCTGATGAGATTAAACCAATTGTTTCTAGTGGTTTTGATCCATCCGATCCACAAGCATCTGCCGCTGCGTGTGGGATCGCACGAATAGTCTCCGGCATCTTGCTTATCTTTGGATCCATGCAGCTGAAAGAAACGCATCGCCCGAATGAAAATGACAGGTCATTTCCTTTTTGTTATCGGACTGGCGAAATTTTATTTTTCGTTTTCCGACAGGTGATATTGCTATATATATTCCTCTACTTTTTATAAAAAAGACGTTCTTTTTTTCTTGTTCCGCGCACAAGGCCAGCAAATTGTTTTTTAGGGGTACGACGGGGCCAACAAATATAGCTCCTCAGAATAATTCCCTACTTTTTTTGTTCAGAGCTCTGGTGGGCCTGACAATCTACTGCCTGCCCACTCGAGATGAGCAAGCCCATCCAGCAAGAACGCTGGTTCTTCGATGAAACCTATAGCGGCCGAATTATCTGACGCGTGAGTACCCGAGCTGGCCCATCCCGATGAAAGCGCAGGTTCTACCCGGAATAATACCGGCAAATCCTATGCGTCGCCGTAATCGCCTGGAGGGAAGCGCACGCCGGCGAAGATGGGCCGGCCCATCACGTGACGTTTTCTTTTCTTTTCCTTTTCTTCTATTTTTGTTTTTTCGTTTTCTGTTTCCGTTTTTTTCTGTTTTCCTTTTCTTTTTTCTTTTCATTATTTCTTTCAAAAATATACAATTCGAAAAATTTGAAAAAAAAATTTGTTCAGATTTGAATTGTGTTCAAATTCGAAATTTGTTCAAATTTAAAATTGTTTTGATTTTGAAATTTGTTTACGTTCAAAATTTGTTCCGATTCTAAAATTGTTCTGATTCAAAAAAAAATTCAAATCCGAAATTTGTTCCGATTTCAAAATTTGTTCAATGTTCAAATTCGAAGTTCTGATTCGAAAAATGTTCCCATTCGAAAAATGCTCCCATTTGAAATTTGTTCAAATTCGAAATTTGTTCCGATTTCTAAATTTATTCACATTCGAAAATTGTTCCGATTTGAAAGTTGTTCAGATTTTAAAATTGTTCGATTTGATTTTTGTTCATATTTGAATTTTGTTCGGATTTAAAATTTGTTCTGATTTTAAAATTGTTCGAATTTTTTTTTATTCGGATTTGTAATTTGTTCAAAATTTAAATTTTGTTATTTCATTCAAAAATATAAAATTCGAAAAATCTGAAATAAAAATTTGTTCAGATTTGAATTGTGTTCAAATTCAAAATTTGTTCAAATTTAAAATTGTTCTTGTTTTGAAATTTGTTTAAATTCGAAATTTGTTCCGATTCAAAAATTGTCCGATTCAAAAATTTGTTCAAATCCGAAATTTGTTCCGATTTCAAAATTTGTTCAATGTTCAAATTCGAAATTTGTTCAAATTCAAAATTTGTTCCGATTCAAAAAAAAATTCCCATTCGAAAAATGTCCCATTTGAAATTTGTTCAAATTCAAAATTTGTTCTGATTTCGAAATTTGTTCACATTCAAAAATTGTTCCGATTTGAAAGTTGTTCAGATTTTTAAAACTGTTCAGATTTGATTTTTGTTCATATTTAAATTTTGTTCGGATTTAAAATTTGTTCAGATTTTAAAATTGTTCGAATTTTATTTTTGTTCAGATTTGTAATTTGTTCAAAATTTTAAATTTGTTCGATTTATAAACAGCTGGAAAAGCGCCTGACGAAATTCCAGGAAATAGAAGAAAAAAGACCTCGCGCGTGAAATTGGGCCGGCCCAATTAGCAGTCCCTTACGGCGACGCGGGCACCGTAAGGCGATGTAAAGGCGCTTCCATAACACCGGGACCTCCCGCCTGCAGTGGTCCACTGATGGGCCACGTTGAATGCAGCCCATGACAGGTAGTGTAATTTTTCTGTTATTTTTATTATTTTTTCTTTTCTGTTTGAAGTAAACAATTAAAATAAATAACATTTTTTAAAAATGTGAACATTTTTAAAAATTCAAACTTTTTTAATCCAAACACTTTTTAAATCCGATTTTTCAAAGCCGAACAATTTTTAAAATCCGAACATTTTCCAAATCTGAACACTCTTCAATTCTGAAAATAAGAAAAAAATCAAGTAAAAAAAAGTAAAAAAATAGAAATTTAAAAATAAGAAAGGAAATAAGAAAAAGATATCGCTCGTGTAACATCTAAAACATCTTATATTAAAAAACGGAGGGAGTAGATGGTAAATAAATAAAAAAAAACTTAGATAATCACGTCAGCGAGAAGTTTCAAGGGTCTGGCATTTCGATTTGGTTGTTGTAAGGAATTTGTTCCTAGTTCTGGAGTAACTTGGCCTATTTTCTGTATTCCTATGAGCACATACCAAGAACTTGCATAAAACTTCAAAGAGTATGTATTCACATTTAACCATGGCAGGAAGTGGCGGAAACATGTGAGAGATGCTGCCTTGAGTCAGAGACCACTTACATGTTGGCCTCTCCTCCCCATAGCAGACCCAAATTGCTGGTGAAAATGGCAAACCCAAACCAACCGAAGTAGGCCGGTTTGAATTTAAATATATTTGTAGTTCTATCAGATCACTATGTACAAATTTACCCCTATTTTACATCTCACAAAAGCGACCTCGCATGCACAGTCCAGTTCATTTCAGCAGGATAGATCAAACTTTAGTACACAAGGAGTGGCGACAAAGCAAGATCTCGCCAACAACGATGAGAAATCCCACTTTTACCAATAGACTACAAGTTCTATCAGATGCCCAAGAATGCTCTGCTCTGGGACTCCCAATGCTCCTTAGCCAGGCGAACCCGCTCAACTCGCTCCATCTGCATTCTTTTCTCCCAATACTCTGGACAACTGTATACAATTCAACAATTCAATACCGATAAACCAATCACAAGAGACAGAAAAGTGTTGTTTTGTTTCTGTCATATCTATGCTCAGTGAGAACTAGTTAGGGTGTACACTTACCTATAGCTTATTAACATGTTCAGCTCATCCAAGTGTACAGCATTGGGAAAGACCCCAGCCTGAAAGTGGAAATTAGGTCAGTCGGCTAGTCATCCACAAACAATGATTCACAGAACTGATGGAAATACCTGTCGGCACAAAGGGCACTTTGATTTGTGATGTGCAGACTTCAGCCCATCAACAATTGTCACCGATGCAGCAGAACAACAGCACAAGTAGCAAAATATATGGCCACAAGAGAGAGAGACGGGATCGAACATTGTGTCCTGCAAAAATTAAGAAATTACCTATTTTAATGTTGGTTTGCTGAGTAAGAAAATTTGCAAAGTTAAATAGATCTTGGTTTAGTTGTCAAGAAGTGCAAACTTACCAAGCAAATTGAACATGTCAAGCTAATGTCAATGCGCATAGAGTCAAACAGGCTGCATGAGAGCTTAGGCTGGTCATCTTCAAATTTGAGAGAACAGTCACCAAAGAGCTCCATAGCAGCCTCATGCTTCTTGCTCCTTCTCAGGTTCATGTAGAAAGCCATAAGCTCAGACAGCCATGGGGATTGAAGTATCTCAATGTGCAGACTCTGGGCTTGAGCTTTGAACTCCTGCCCTTGCTTCGAATAATGTATCTGCAAAGTTGATGCTTTTGGTCATTCTTTGTAATTACTCACTGTACCCAACTATTATATTCTGAGATGCAAACATAGTTAAACGTGCAATAGCTTTATTCCCATTTCTGGTTAATGGGCTCAGTAGAAATATGCTAATAGAGTTCAAACATACCATCATACCTTCCTGAGTATAGTCCTTGTGATTCCTATATGCATTGGCATTTAACTGAAACTTGCCTGTTCAAGCCTAGTACTCATGAAACCTATCTGCTTTCCCCTCTAATGCTGGAGCATCTAGGTTCTTTCTTTTCAGTTGTTAATATTGTATGGAGAGCTTAAATGCTACTCCCTCTGATCCGGAAAAAGTGTAGTGGGATTTCAACTCACCACGTACAGCTGATACGTATAAGCTGCAACACTTAAATGGGATCGGAGGGAGTAGTGTTTTCACTTTTAAAGAAAAATGCAAGACCATTTGAGTTTAAGGCTGTACCTTGTCATACTTCTTTAGAATTTTTCTCATCGCCACAGCATTTATAATTGCATATGTAACCAAGTCTTTGCCTTGCTGTATCAACTGCCCATGGCTCTTGTGACACCTGTTGGTGAACCACATGGCGTATTTCTTGAAACCTGACTCCAGGTGTAATTCAAGAAGCTTCTTGGCCTTCTCGTTGAAGCAGCCAACAACGGCTGACATCTCGTTGAGAAGGGATGGGAAGAAACTCCCATCGCACACTGCATATTTTGTTAATAACGTGTCATAACCAACCATGGAAGGTACTAATATAATCATGACAAAAACTCAAAAAAAAAATCATGACTCGAACAAGAGTATTCGCAGTTGCCAGCTGGACAGTCCATCGTTTGTTCTTCCTTTTGTCGGCACTTCATAGTCATAACTGGAATTTATTATAGATTAGAGAACAGATGCACCAATCACAGCAAGCTCCTTGCTAAACCAAAGAACACAGCACAGTTGACTCTATACTGGTTGGTTCCCTTTGAGTTATAGAATTATTTAAGCGAATTTTCTAATATATGTCATTATTTAAGCGAGTATTATAATTGTGAATGGAGTAAGTACATTTTTTATTCGAGCTCTTTAATCTATTAAGGGCACGTGCCCTACAAACTCTTTGCGTCCGGCGCGCTCGGAGATTCGCGTACATGAGAAATTAACGTCGCGCGCATGATCTGGGCCGAATGGATTCCTTATCGGGTGCGCTTGGACCTGCTACTGGTCCGCAACCGTTTCGTTAGTGGGGGTACTGGAGATAACGGGCCCCACTTGTCATTGTCATGGAACACAAATTTCTGGTCCTTTCTTCTTCTTTTTTGCAAACGTCCTCTCCATTTTTCCTCGGGGGTTTCTGCTTTTCCCCTCTCTCTGGCCATGTGAGGGCGATTTGGAGCTAGGGTTTCACCATCGCCAGCGTCGGCCGAGGCAACGGCGACCGATGATTCGGCGCGGTGAGTTTGTATTCCTCTTCTCCGGTATGCACTTGGCAGTTTGCTTTTCGGGTAGATGTTTCGGCTTGATTTCGTCCGCGGGATGTGGTGATTCCAGGTTGTTCAAGGCGCCCACCCTCAGGTGCTTGTCTCTGTTCGCTGGTGACTGCAGCACGGGCGGTGATTTCGGCGACTGCAGCACGCTGCGTGGTGATTTCGGCGAGCAGTGTCACGGGGCGCGAGGTGATTCCGGCGACGGCAGCACGGGCGGTGATTTTGGCGGCTGCATCATGGGCACGCGGAGATTTCGGCGAGTAGCATCCTGGGGTACAAGGTGATTCCAAATTCCGACGACGGCAGCACGGGCGGTGATTTCGGCGAGCGTTGTACATGCGCGAGGTGATTCCGGCCATGGCAGCATAGGCGCGGTTGTTCCGGCCGGTGGCTCTCTTGTTTCTCCGGTGAGCAGCAAAACTTCCAGTTATTCCAGCCCATTTTCATTTTTCTAGGTCGAATCTGTTGCCTCGCTAGTTCATTCGTCAGGTAGAAAGGGACGCCACTACTAGGAAATAGCCTATTAGTGGCGCACCAAATTCAACATTCTGTGGCGCATGGTGGGTGCGCCACAGAATGCTCGCCACTAATTTTTTTCTGTGGCGCTTTTTTTTCTGTGGCGCACGGGCACATGCACCACAGAAAGACCAAGATTCTATGGCGCACCTATCCCCGTGCGCCACAGAATTACAGAATTGTTTTTTTGAATTTAAAAAAATGGCGGCCAGATCTAGATCTGGATCTAGCGCCGCCGGAATTTCGTCGGAGCTCGTGGTGCCCGTGGCCATGGTTTTAGGTGGTTTGGCCGGAGGTGGGTGGAGGAGGTGGGTCGCCGGAGGTGGGTGGGTGGAGGATGGGGGTCGCCGGAGATGGTGGGGGAGGAGGAGGATGTCACCGGAGGTGGTGGAGGAGGAGGGGGGGTGGTGGAGGAGGGGGTCACCAGAGGTGGAGGAGTATGTCGCCGGAGGTGGTGGAGGAGTAGGAGGAGGTCGCCGGAGGTGCTGGAGGAGGAGGATGTCGCCGGAGGTGGTGGAGGAGGAGGAGGTCATCGGGGTGGTGGAGGAAGTCGCCGGAGGTGGAGGTGGAGGAGGGAGGAGAAGTGGAGGAGAGAAGTGGAGAGGAGAAGTGGAGGAGAGAAGTGTGGAGGAGAAGAGGGAGGAGAACTGGAGAAGTGGTGGTGAAGAGGAGAGAAGGAGAAAAGAGAGGGAGAAGGGGGCGCCGGCGGGATTCAAATTCGAATCCCGCCCAATAGTTCTGTGGCGCATATGTAGATATGCGCCACAGAATTGTCTTTTTTGAATTTTTTTAATTTGTATAAAAAAATCTTCTTTTTGAAATAACTTTTTTTTCCTTTTGGAATTTCGAGGATCTGAGAAAAGTTCATCGGGTAAACCATGGTGAAATCGAGCTCCAATTCTTCTCTAGTTTTTTTTTTGATATATTAAACGCATTTTTTCGACGTCGTATGCAAAAGTTATGGCCGTCTTAAATTTTTTTTCTGTTTTTTTGCAAAAAAAGGTCAAAATTCATATTTCAAATTTTCTATACCTACTAGACACTAAAACCTAACTATATCTCAAAGGATTTTATTTTTTGAAGGTTTTATCATTTTCTTTTCTTGTTTGCAAAACTGAAAAGACGATCCACAGGGGGGGTGGGATCTGTTTTCAACAATTTTGTGGCTCATGGGGCCACATGCGCCACAGAAATGACTCTTTTTGTGGCGCATGGGGCCCCATGCGTCATAGAATTCCAAATTTTCTGTGGCGCATGCAAAACAATGCGCCACAGAAAATATTTCTGTGGCGCAAGGTTGTTTGGTGCGCCGCAAAAAGTGATTCTATCTATAGCTAGTTTCCTAATAGTGCGCGAACAAGTATTGGTCATCAGTATGTGTTTGTCAGTTTCGCTCGATTGGATTTAGGGGTGTTTTTCTGAACCATTTTGCAGTTGTGATTTTAAGCAGCAATACACAGTAGTCTGTTTGAAAATTTCTTTGTACAATTTGTGTGCGAGGGGTGAGAGGATAGGCCAGCGATTTCTAGCATGAGCACCCTTTATTTGAACGAGGTGGTGAGGAGGGCACACCAGTGCTATAACTTTTTGAATTATGTACGTTTTCAATGCCCCATTATCCTGGCATGTTTTGAGGTTCTTTTTCTGTGAGCAAGTAGGCGTGCTGTCTCGTGATGTCTAGACGCAAAAGAGTTGTTAGCAATGATGGTGGCGACGGACAAGTTGCAGGTCCAACGCAGAAGAAGGTTCATGCATATATGATGTGAAGAAAATATCTTGGCAACTAGTACATTTTAGTAACCCGGCAACTACAATGTTAATAACCTCGCAATTACATGAGATACATCCGGCAACTACATGTTAATAATCCTGGCAATTACATTGTATAAATATGGCAACTACATGATATAAATTTGGCAAATACATGTTAAATAACCTGATGGTAGTAACATGGCAATTACATTGTATAAATATGGCAACTGCATGATATAAATTTGGCAACTACATGTTAATAATCTGATGGTAGTAACCTGGCAATTACATTGTATAAATATGGCAACTACATGATATAAATTTGGCAACTACAGGAGAGTACATATCTTCAGAATGTGGCACCAGACCATTCCATCCCTTTGCATGGAAAACATGGAACTAGTTGAAAGTGCATGTGTTGCCCCATGCGTGATTTTGGTAATTAATGACAATCCCTATGGACTAATGTTTGCATTGAGTTATCCTTATAGATCTTGTCCATGGGAAAAGATTGGAATTCATATGTTGGACTCTAGAAGATAAAGTGATGACCAAGGTTCTATCCAATGGTTTATATAAAGAATGGTCATCTAGAGTTGAGCATATTGCAAGTATGTCTTGAAGGATTCAACATCATCTTTGTGAAAAGAGAAAAGATTAAGAAGTGCGAGTTCAATATGATTCATCTTGGAAGATATCATTGGATTGAAGCTTGCAATTGATACATGAAGACGGAGCTTAGCAAGGCTTTCCCATAACGGAGTATGGGGGAGTATTTGGAGAAGTCTTCATCAAGCATGTGCTAGCAAGCACAATCAAGAAAGGTGTTCCAACTTGAGGGAGTCAAGATCGTCATCTAGCTCAAGTGAAATACGCAAGGCAAAGGTATGATCTTGATAGGGTTTCTATTTTACCGGTCTCATGGTGTTAGTGGGAGACCGGGTTATAGGATAGACGGCGTACTATCAAAAGGGGCTCTCAAATGAGTAACTTGATAGCATCTTTGTGGAGAGCTCAAACCTTTGCACACTTGGCATATCATCTTTCTTGGTTCTTATTTGGCTTTTATCCACGTGAGAATTTAGAGCTTGTGTTTATCTCCATACCAACCTCTAGTTCATCAAAAAACGGATTTCATATGCATATCTTGTTGCGTTTTTTATGTTGGAGGTTTTACCGGTTTATCTTTTCTAGAGAGGTCAAACTCTCTCCTTGTGGTTTCCTACTCACATGTTGGACTATGATGTGTATATTCATGATCTTGTAAGGCTTGTGAGTATCTTCGAAACTAGCCCAAGATCATAGAAAACGGAGTCCGGATAAAAAACATATTGCGGTTTTGTTTTGGAGGTTTATCGGTTGTTCTTTTATCGAGAGGTCTAACCTTTCCCCATTTGGTTTTATCCTCCATTGTTGTACTATGATATTTCTCTGCATTATCTTGTAAAGCGCGTCATTGCGATTCCAACGAGCCCAAGAACATCGAAAACGGAATCCGGATGATCAAGATATGAGCGTTTTCGTGTTGGGTATGTTTGTAGTTTTTCTAGGCCAGCCTGGCCGGGCCCGAGGCCGGCCCCTAGGCCGGACGCCTCTGTTGGTAGGCCGGCCTAAAGGCCAGCCTCGCGATTTCTGAGCATAACGGTTGGTTTTCGGGGAACCTATTTATGGGGCCTTCTTCCCCAATGGTTCCCTAACTTCTTGAGCTTGTTTTTTCCCTCTCTCTCCTCCATTGTTGACATTTGGAAAAGCTTGCCCCCTCTCATTCCCTCCCATGATTCTTGCATATCTTTGAGGAAAAAATTGAGAGGAGATCTAGATCTACATTTCCACCAATCCATTCCTCCTCTAAGTGAGGAGAACCTAGTTGATCTTGATCATGGAGTTCTTGGGGTTTCTACTCCATTGTTCTTCCTCTCTTATTCCTCCATAAGCATTTGTTGCTTTGTTGGAATTTGAGAATGAAGGATTTGAGCACTTGTGCTCTTACCATTGCTTTGTGCTCTTACCTTCGTGCTTGAAGTATTCTATGTTGCTATCACATTGTTGCTTGTCTTGCTTAGCATAAGTTGTTGGTGCACATAGGTGAGTCTAGTATATTTAGGTTGTTGGCTTGTTAATTTAAACACCTAGTTTTATTTCACAATTATCAAGCCTAAACCGGAAAAGTTTAAATCGCCTATTCACCCCCCCCCCCTAGGCGACATCCTTGTCCTTTCAATTGGTATTAGAGACTGGGCTCTCTTTATTGGGTTTTACCGCCTAGAGAGTAAAGATGTCGTTTAGAGAATTAGTGCACAATCCCATTTTTAAAATTCGATGGCACAAATTATGATGTTAGGAAAATTCGCTTGCTTAACCTTCTTCGGGACATGGACCCAAATTTTAAGAGAATTGTAGATATGGGTTTTTCTCCTCCAAAGGACTCCCAAAAGTTATCTTTAGAGGATGAGGAAAACTTTTATCTCGATACTCTTGTATCTAATGGTCTTATATATGTTTTGAGCGATGTAGTTCTTGCATCAATCATGCCTTTTCGGAACGCTCATGAGGTTTGGATGAAGCTTCAAGATAAATATGAAGTGTCCAATATTATTGAGGATGATTGTTCTCCCTCCACCTCCGGCCGTGACGAGTTCACAACTTCTTCCACTTCACCAACATGTGATTTTTCACAAGGTAATGATATGGTGAGTGGTGATAGAAATTGTTTTGTTGATGGTGAATATTCTATTGACTATACTTCATCTCTATCTCATTGCAATGATCTATCTTTTGACTTAAACACTTCTAGCACTCCAAATGTTTTACATGCTAGTGTTGCTAGTCCTTGCATATCATGTAATAGTTGCTCAACTAAATCTCATGATGATATGCTTCCTATGTCTTGTTGCCATGAAAATAATTCTTCCATATCCTCTAGTATTTGTGTGGCTAACAATGTAGAGGAATCCCAACATTTGTTGGAACAAGACATGGGCCTCAATGGTGCTTCAAGTAATTCTTCATCATCAACGTCCATTACCCACTCTTGCCTTATGGCTAGAGATTCAAAGGTATCTCCACCTTTGGAACCCTCTACATCTTGTGATGATGTGGATGAGGATTCTTATGGAGAACATATGGATGTTGAATCCTTAACAAAGAAGGGTGAGATGGTATTTGGTGCTCTCCCCAAAGGTAGCAAAGCTATCCCTCCTCTATGTAAAATCATTACTTATGCTATTAAGAGTAGGGAAATCATTGAGGGTTTGGATACTCAATTTGATGAGAAATGTAAAATTGAGAGAGAGGATGCTATGGAAAAATCATCCTTAGAGAATGCTCTTGAGGAAGAGCAAGAGCTTAGGGCTTCTCTTGAAGAGAGACTTGTGTCCCTTGATGAGTCTAATAATCTTATTATTGCTAAAATCATTAAGGAAAGAGATCATGCCCTTGCAAAATATAAAGTGCTTAAAAAGGAAAATTTTGAATTTGGTGTTGGCAATGCAAGACTAATTGAGGACATAGAGAGACTTGACAAAGCTCACAAGGCTTTAGAAAGTGAACACTCTCTCCTTATCAAGTCTCATGTTCAACTTCAAACTCAACTATCTAAGAATGATGAGCTTTCCAAGTTGTCTTCTTCCATTTCTAATATTGATGATGCTTTTACTACTAACTCCACTTCTTGTGAATCATCTATTTTGAAGGAGAATGTTGAGCTAAGGTCTCAACTTGAGTTGCTAACTAGCAAGTATAGGAAATTGGAAGAAAGTCATGAAAAGCTATCTAGCTCTAATGATGATCTTCTAGCATCTTATGCCAAGCTAAAGTTAGCACATGAGGGTATTATGTCAAAGGTAACATCTAGTGAGCCTCATGTGGACAATGGCACAACTTGCTCTCTAAATGCTTTATTGCCATGTGTTAGTCCTAGTAATTCTACATCACATACTATTGCTAAATCTTGTGATGAATTACCTTCCATGCCTTGTTGCTCTAACAATGAAGCATCTACTTCCTCTAGTGTTTGTGTTGATACTAACCATGTAGAGTAATTAAATGAGCTCAAGGCCCAAGTTATTTGGATTATATTGTTCTATCTCATATCCAATGTTCCTCCTTGCGGTAACTTTTATTTAAATCATATATACATTGAAAGTTGCTTGCACCCTTGCATGTGTTAGGTTTTGTTCTTTGCTAGTGTTTGTATGTGTTGTGCTCTCTACTTACTTATCTTGAGTAATCAAGAATGTGTATGTTGGTTTGCACACCATTTACTTGTGTTGAGACTTATTGCTTTTATTTGTTAACTTATCTTGTTGGCTCTATTTTTGAGAGATTAATGGACTATCCTATTTTTGGGGAGTGATATGCTTCGTGCACTTCACAATCCTAAAAATGTGTATACATGAGGAATACCACTTAGTGATGATATATCAATATTATCTCTATGTGGTATGTCATTCTCATGGAAATGCAAATTCTATAATGTCCATTAATTGTCTCTAGTTGGTTTTGTTTGCCTCTTGTTAAGAAAAATTGGATTATCACATTATGGGGGAGTAATAAGATTTGTGCATATTACAAAGCTAGAAAATGTGAACATGTGAAGTATTGCCACCTAGAATTGATATTCTTCATTATCTTTTTTCTTGTGGCATGTTTCTCAAACAAGTTCCATATTTGCTCAAATGTTCCTTTAAATCTTATCTTTTGCCATATGCTTATTTATTGTGAAGTTGGTCTTGTGTGTCATTCCTATATACCACCGAGAAATATCTCTATATACTCCTTGTCCATGACAAGCGATACTCAAATTGTGGTGGAATTTGGAGACCATCATCACTTTGGCTCTTGCTTTGAATTGCCTTATTTTATTGGCAAGGACTTGGTTTGATCTAACTCCTCTCGTCTTCCTTGTACCTTTTGGATCTTTGTTGCTCTACTCAAAATTTGTTTTATGCCTTCTTCTTTAGGAAAAGCAATGATCCCAATATTGTGCATTTATATTCAAAAGTCATACTTCTTGATAATGCACTATTCTTGGGAAGCTATCCTACATTGAGTAGAACATCATTCTTTAAATTGGTTTTGCATCTTATTGCTTTCCTTGAACATGACTAGTGTTTGAATAATATGTATGGAGAGTGATGATCCATTTGTGTGCATTTTGTATTCAAATGCAAGATCATAAATAATGCACAAATCTTGGGGAGCAATTCTATATGCTTTTGAACATTAGTTGTCTTCAATTGGTTTTGATCCCGATGACGTGTCTCCTTGGAAGACAAACATTTTTCATATTGGTACTTTGTGCCATCATGAAAAGTGTAGAGGGTTTGGTTTATTCCTTGATGGTATTTTCTTCATTTGGTATCTTACCTTCATTTGGGCTTTTCAAAGTGGTATCTTCCATCATGTGTTGATTTGGGCTTTTGATATAATTTGGACAATCCTCTTTCGTGTCACACTTATGTGTGCTTTCTTAGTTTAAATGGTGTTTTGTCCAAATTGTATCTCGTTTGGTTCTTGAAGTCTTGTGCATGCATATTTACTATATGTATATCTTATGGCATGCTTACTTTCGTTGATCCAATATATAGGATAAAACTCCATCAAATCCTAAATGGCTAAGATGTGCATGAAATTCAATTTCATATCAATATGCACATATTTATGTGGAGTTTGTCCTATGTATTGTAGTTGCTCTAACTACTTGGGCCCAATAAGTTTGGGAACCATTTTGTACTTGAATTGGTTTTAGGTACTTTGGAGATGCATTGGGAGCTTGTCTCATTTACAAGGAAGGTGTTATCACCATGTGCTTATTGGAGCCAAGCTCGGATGATCGTGAACTCTTATCTTCTACATCACCAATGCTATCTCGGTAACAAGTATCTACCTCATGCATACTTTCTAGCTTTCAACCTTGTGTAGGTTGTATCTTGGCATGAATTTCTTTTGTTGCAATTGATGTGGTTCTTGCAAAGTTCTTATTCAAACATCTTTATTGCAAATGTGAGCAAGCCGGGATGATTTCATATCAAGGGGAATATATATAATCATTTTATTGATTCACCAATCCCAAATATGGTAATCTAGCAAGTCTTCTCAAAGTCTCTCATGTGCAATATTGATGAATTTGCAAAATCATTTGCCCTTTGTGATACTTGTTATCTTTCTCGGAGCATCCCATCTATCATTTTTTCCCTTGTGGACTTTCTTGATGCTATGATGAGATTGTCTTGGAAGTTCATCTATATCCTTTTAAGATAAAATTGAGCTTTGTGCTATGCTTTTAAGCAAAGATCTTATTGGTATATATATGACTTCCACTAGGATATCATGTTCTTCACCGTAGTATCTATTTTGTGTGTGCATGTTTCTTTGTGGACTTATATCTTCATGATTGATGTCTACTTAGAAACTTATACACATGAGAGTAGTTACATCTTTAATTGGTATTCCAATCCTTTAGTGACCACCTTTTTTTACGTTTGATTCTTTGGTGGTTTCTAAAAGGCACAAGCTTTGTTTTCACTTGGTATTTCTTTTGCATCTTAATAAGCTTGTGGATCTAGTTGCTACATCTTCTTGGGTTGTGTTTATTGGAAAGACATGATATGCACTATGTGCCTCTTATGTTGAAAGACTATGATAATGCTATTGCTTATCCCTGCATTAGTCTCCTAAAATGTCTCTCCATGTCACACCCATCTCTTTTCGGTTGAGCAAGTCTTTATTTGTCACTTCTTGTTCTTATTGCTCAACATTCTTTGTTGCAAGTTGTTTTGCTTCTTTTCTATCTTTATGCCTTCTTGCACTTGTTTGTGTTCAACATCATCTAAGAGGGAGTGAGGATTCCATGTTGTGCACTCCATATTGCTTTGCAAATCCTACTTTGTGCACGTACCTTGGGGAGTTCCCTCTTGTTGTTTAGAACATTGTTTTTGGATCCTTTTGATTGCTTGCTTCTTTCTTCGAAGTATCTTTCTCTTTTGATTGGATCCTTGATATAGTTTGATCTCCCTTCATCTATTCGTCATTGGATATATGCATTTGATTTCACTCATATCATGAGAAATGCACACTTTATGGGGGAGCTCTTATTATATTGGCCTTCATAATTTTTCACCCATTTCGGCAATCGATGCCAATGGGGGAGAGATTTAGAGGGTTTAAGGGAATATGGTTTTGTTCTTTGTTCTCTTGCATCCTTGCTTATTGTGTTGCATGGTTGCTTAATTCATTATATAAACCCTCGTAAAAGGGATTGTCATCAATTACCAAAATGGGGAGATTGAAAGTGCATGTGTTGCCCATGCGTGGTTTTGTAATTAATGACAATCCCTATGGACTAATGTTTGCATTGAGTTATCCTTATAGATCTTGTCCATGGAAAAGATTGAGTTCATATGTTGGACTCTAGAAGATAAAGTGATGACCAAGGTTCTATCCAATGGTTTATATAAAGAATGGTCATCTAGAGTTGAGCATATTGCAAGTATGTCTTGAAGGATTCAAGACATCATCTTTGTGAAAAGAGAGAAGATTAAGAAGTGCAAGTTCAATATGATTCATCTTGGAAGATATCATTGGATTGAAGCTTGCAATGGATACATGAAGACGGAGCTTAGCAAGGCTTCCCATAACGGAGTATGGGGAGTATTTGGAGAAGTCTTCATCAAGCATGTGCTAGCAAGCACAATCAAGAAAGGTGTTCCAACTTGAGGGAGTCAAGATCGTCATCTAGCTCAAGTGGAATGCGCAAGGCAAAGGTATGATCTTGATAGGGTTTCTATTTTACCGGTCTCATGGTGTTAGTGGGAGACCGGGTTATAGGATAGACGGCGTACTATCAAGAGGGGCTCTCAAGTGAGTAACTTGATCGCATCTTTGTGGAGAGCTCAAACCTTTGCATACTTGGCATATCATCTTTCTTGGTTCTTATTTGCTTTTATCCATGTGAGAATTTAGAGCTTGTGTTCATCTCCATACCAACCTCTAGTTCATCAAAAAACAGATTTCATATGCATATCTTGTTGCTTTTTTATGTTGGAGGTTTTACCGGTTTATCTTTTCTAGAGAGGTCAAACTCTCTCCTTGTGGTTTCCTACTCACATGATGGACTATGATGTGTATATGCATGATCTTGTAAGGCTTGTGAGTATCTTCGAAACAAGCCCAAGATCATAGAAAACGGAGTCCGGATGAAAAACATATTGCGGTTTTGGTTTGGAGGTTTATCGGTTGTTCTTTTATCAAGAGGTCTAACCTTTCCCCATTTGGTTTTATCCTCCATTGTTGTACTATGATGTTTCTCCGCATGATCTTGTAAAGCTCGTCATTGCGATTCCAACGAGCCCAAGAACATCATAAACGGAATCGGATGATCATGATATGAGCGTTTTCGTGTTGGGTATGTTTGTAGTTTTTCTAGGCCGGCCTGGCCGGGCCCGAGGCCGGCCCCTAGGCCGGGCGCCTCTGTTGGTAGGCCGGCCTAAAGGCCAGCCTCGCGATTTCTGGGCATAACGGTTGGTTTTCGGGGAACCTATTTAAGGGGCCTTTTTCCCTAATGGTTCCCTAACTTCTTGAGCTTGTTTTTCCCTCTCTCTCCTCCATTGTTGACATTTAGAAAAGCTTGCCCCCTCTCATTCCCTCCCATGATTCTTGCATATCTTTGAGAAAAAAATTGAGAGGAGATCTAGATCTACATTTCCACCAATCCATTCCTCCTCTAAGTGAGGGGAACCTAGTTGATCTTGATCTTGGAGTTCTTGGTGTTTCTACTCCATTGTTCTTCCTCTCTTATTCCCCCATAAGTATTTGTTGCTTTGTTGGAATTTGAGAATGAAATATTTGAGCACTTGTGCTCTTACCATTGCTTTGTGCATCGGTTTGTGCTCACCACGAGGATTCGTGAAAGTTGAAAGTTGTGAGCTTGTTACTCTTGGGTCTTTGGACCCTAGACGCCTTTGTGGTGGTTGAGACCTCTTGTGGTCATTTGTAGCTGTTCGGGAGCCCCCAATTCATTTGTGGGTGTGTGCCCCGGATCGTTGTTGTAAAGGCTCTGGATTCCGCCTTGAAGGATTCCGATAGTGGAAGGTGAACCAAACCTTTGTGGTGTGGTTCATCGGAGAAGAACGTAAAGCCTTTGTGGTTGTTGAGTTGACCTTTGTGGTAGTTCACACCTCTCCAACGAGACGTACTCCCCTAAAAAGGAGTAACTCGGGAATACATCCTTGTCTTCGCGTGCCTCGGTTATTTCTATACCCGAGCTCTTTACTTATGCACTTACATTGTGA
This sequence comes from Poa pratensis, assembly GCA_947311845.1. Taxonomy (NCBI): domain Eukaryota; kingdom Viridiplantae; phylum Streptophyta; class Magnoliopsida; order Poales; family Poaceae; genus Poa; species Poa pratensis. The sequence continues at coordinate 43,703,166 of CAMZMU010000070.1, forward strand.
TAGCCTTCGTGCTTGAAGTATTCTATATTGCTATCACATTGTTGCTTGTCTTGCTTAGCATAAGTTGTTGGTGCACATAGGTGAGTCTAGTATATTTAGGTTGTTGGCTTGTTAATTTAAACACCTAGTTTTATTCCACAATTATCAAGCCTAAACCGAAAAAGTTTAAATTGCCTATTCAACCCCCCCCCCCCCCCTTCTCTAGGCGACATCCTTGTCCTTTTACTAGTAATAAACAACCTGGCAACTTATTGTAAGGAGCTTGGCAACTTATAATAAAGAGTCTGCAATTGATGAATTTTTCGTTGTTCTGTTACCAACTTGAAGTACCATTGCTATTGGCTTGCTTTAGCATTTCTTCAGTTAATCATCACATTGCATAGGGACAACCATGTTCTTCCCAACATGACACAAAATCCAAAAAGATGCAAGTTCAAAGTTATCTAACATTGCTTCTTATTTTTGCAGAGTATTTGGAGTTTACGACGATACAACTGACAAGAAAATGTTGTGCTGATGGATAGGAAGCACAAAAGATACGTGAAAGGTTTACGGTTTTGAATCAACAAATACACTTGGTTCCTTTTGTTACTTGCTTGTTCCAGATTTTTAGCTGTCAGGTTAGGTTGAAAGGTTTAGGTTGTTGGCTTGTTAATTTAAACACCTAGTTTTATTCCACAATTATCAAGCCTAAACCGAAAAAGTTTAAATTGCCTATTCAACCCCCCCCCCCCCCCCCCCTTCTGTAGGCGACATCCTTGTCCTTTCACTAGTAATAAACAACCTGGCAACTTATTGTAAGGAGCTTGGCAACTTATAATAAAGAGTCTGCAATTGATGAATTTTTCGTTGTTCTGTTACCAACTTGAAGTACCATTGCTATTGGCTTGCTTTAGCATTTCTTCAGTTAATCATCACATTGCATAGGGACAACCATGTTCTTCCCAACATGATACAAAATCCAAAAAGATGCAAGTTCAAAGTTATCTAACATTGCTTCTTATTTTTTGCAGAGTATTTGGAGTTTACGACGACACAACTGACAAGAAAATGTTGTGCTGATGGATAGGAAGCACAAAAGATACGTGAAAGGTTTACGGTTTTGAATCAACAAATACACTTGGTTCCTTTTGTTACTTGCTTGTTCCAGATTTTTAGCTGTCAGGTTAGAGAGTTTAGTTGCCAAGCTTCTAGTGTCTAGTTGCCATGTTTCTGGTGTTTAGTTGCCAGGTTCACAGTCTTTGGTTGCCAGGTTGATGTTCATAATTTGGCAATTGGATACAAGTATCATGGCAACTGAGCTAAGTGCATATACCTGGTATTTGGAATACTGAATTATCTTATGTTGATGTTTTGTTCGATTCTAGAGCTACTGAAGTAACTGATGCCATCTTGGACATTTTGGTTCACAAAACACATAAGGGGGTAGAGCAGGTGGTAATACATGTAAATTTAGATTTCGAAAATAATTTGCTACACATGGTGGTAGATGCGCACGCCATGGCCACTCGACACGTGCCACCTAAGGCTCGTAGTCACCAGCTAGGTAGGCAGGAATTTTGGACGAGCCAGCTCACTCCACGTCCACTCACACCCGTACGATACAGTACAACGCCAGACCATGCATTTTATATTATTATAGCTCACTTCAAGCCCATCTAGCACAGCGTGTTGCTCACCGACGGTACGGAAGCGACATAAAGCAGACAGGGAGGGAATGTAACGAACACACGGACAGCCGTGGACCGCCAGGGATTGAACGGGGGCAACATAGTGCGCAACTGCCACCATGCATGCACAGCTACCACCATAAACACATATTCGCCTCTCATTTAGATTTTTTTTACAGCAACTAATTTTTGATTTCGCTTGTGCAATGCATTGTATGTTGTTACCCAAGAGAAAGCTTGATTCTCTTCTACTACGATTTGTTTTTTACCACCTGCTTTTTGAATTTTATTTACACTTAACACTCGTCAGGTTAGCATTCAAAACATGGAACTGATAACAAACATACCCGGTAAACTAAAGATCAAAATTACCTTGTTGCTTCGAAAAAAATGTTGTTGTTGCTTTGAGTTAGGTTTGTTGCACATTCAACTACATTTATGTCGGGGATAGCCAAGTTATCTTGAATCTGCAATGTTTGTCCACTATTTAGCCACTTTTTGTGTTTTCTAATAAATATGTCAAAAGCATGTTAATATGGAGAAAAATGATAAACACAAGTTTTCTTTTTTCCCAGAGCCGTTTATCGCTTTTGAGGAGATGTCGGCACAACAAGGCGTTCTCATTTGGACATGAATCAAAACAAAGATACGTGTACTGTATAAACTGATGGAGGCCGAGCAGAAGAGAAGAACTTGGTGCTAGGTTTTTAGTTTAGTTGGTTTTCAGGTTTATAGTTTCTTGTTGACAGGTTCCAAGTTCGTGGTTGCCTTGTTCAAAGTTTATAGTTGCCAGATTTCAAGTTCCTAGGCACTAGGTTTCAAGTTTGGAGTTGCCAATTTCCAAGTTTCTAGTTGGCAGATTTGAATTTCCAAGGCACTATGTTTCAAGTTTGGAGTTGCCAGGTTCCAAGTTTCTAGTTGCCAGATTTGAAGTTTCTAGTTACCAGGTTTTCAAGTTTTAGTTGCCATGGACAAATTTATCCAGTTTGGTTCGCAAACAATTCTTATGAACCTTGCTACCGAGTTTATATGTCGTAATTATCACTTTCTACTCTATCTACGAATGACATGTTAGTCTTGGATGTGTCTTCATACCTACTCTATCTACGATGTGTGTTGTGGTTTGTTTACCTTGAATTTTTCTGCCTAAATCCTGCCTTTGAGAAGTGGGGTTATAGAAGTTTATGAAGTTTTGCGTGTGGGTGTAATTTTAGTTTGAAGACTGGTAATTTTTTGCCGTACCTGGAGTTGTTTTTGCTGTTGATTTCCTTGCATGGCGTCATGATCTTGGTCCCGCTCGTCGCCTCCATCCATGGTGTGAGGAGGAACAAGCCACCGGATTCCTAAGGTGTGGTAGTTCGATAGATTTTTTCTGTCTTAGTGACCTGGTTCTGTTTGGTAATGGGCCAAAAAGAAGGACGGAGTGCCACGGCCCAGTTAGGAACACGCCCGTTGCTTCGCTGGTTGATTCGCGCGCGTAGACGGTCGTGGGTTATTGGGTGCCGTACGACAATCGTTTCGTGGGGCACGGTCGCTAGGTAGCAAAGTCCTTTTTTATTTGAGAGGAGCTACAAGGCTGTACAGGTTGCATCTAGAATTTGTCAAGCCGGTCACAACCCCGAAGCCCGAATCAAGTAAAATGCCAAAATATTGGCACTGACAATGACCCGGTTCTAATTCTCTTCTAGGTTTGTCATTTTGTAAAAAAAAATGAGCTTGTTCTAGGAGGAACAAGGGACAAGATTTTTAATAGGTAGGAGTGAGGCTCGAACCTGCCTGACTAGCTCACCATCTCATGTGCTAGTCCAAAGCGATCGAGCTATTAAGCATATAGTTGAAGTAGCATGAAAAAAACAACTCGTTCTACATACAAATCGAACATAATAAATCTAGTCAGTAGGAAATCGAGAAAGGAAACCGAAACGGTCGTGGTTTTCATTCACCTGAACAGTGTCCAGGGCACCGGACATCGCCGGCAGCGTTGGTGCCGGCGGCGTGGGAGGAGGAAGCTCCTGTTTGGTGGTGCTCGCTGAGGTCAGAGCGGCATTTCTTGAGCATCTTCTTGAGGCGGTTGAGCCCCACGCCGGGGAGCTCCTCCTCCATCCTTATCCCCCTCATGCACGTCTCGTACTGCTTCGTGAACTTCATGGCCGGCCTCCTGCCCACGGCAAGATCACCAAAGCAGAAGAGAGCCAAGGTAGCTTGGATCTTACACCGGATTCCCAAATTGGGTTGTGTCGCGGTGGAAATGGGGTCACGGCGCAAAGACGGGGATTGCTGCTGTTGCGTTGGACGGAGGATCAAGCACGAAAAGGACCAAGGGAGTCACGTGCTCCCGCGGCTCACGGACGGAAACAAAGAAAGTGAGGGAAGCAAGGATCCTGTGAACTTGCTAACTGTTTCGTTCCGTGAAGATGGAGGGGAGGAAGAAGATGAGGAGAGCCTATGTAACGCGATTAAACAACGTAGAGAGAAACAGAGCCTTTCTTTTGCGACGCCTACCGGCGGGCAGCATATGTAGCCGAGGCGCTGGGCGACGGGAGGGGAAAGAAGAGGCCAAATGTCATTTTCGTTCCAAGACGAAGCCATCGACGGTGCTCCGCTCGTTTTCGTTCATGTTGTTTTCCCCTGTCTTTCACTTGTTCATTCCCGATTCGAGCCGATCGCTGACTCGATGAGGATAGAGTATTAGAGTGTGATTGCCAACGTTGGGGTTGGAGTGTGTGCACTGCTGGAGCGTGATGACGACCACGACGTTTACATGAGCAACTTTGCTGAAACAGAATTTACCCTGTGTGGCGAAGCACACACAACGTAGACATTAGCACAGTGCCTTTTAATTTTCCCACAGCCGGTTTGATTTACTGTTCCATCTTGAATTGGGGTTTGATTTTTTAATTTTCCCACAAGCCGGTTTAATTTATTGTTTCATTTTTTTTAGGGAAAGCCATCATGGTGGATTTTTTTGACAAGCAATACATTATATTATGGGACTGACTAGGGCTCACTCGCGTGAGAATTAAGTTAATTTTCACTCAGATGACGTCATCCAGTTGCATGTGCAACTCATGTATAATCCATGTGCAACTTAGAAAATTTTAGTAACAACTCGTGTGTAACTGGGAAAATCCCAGTTGCAACTCATGTGCAACCATGTGTAACTAAGAAAAATTTATTTCTAACTCATGTGCAAAACATCTGCACCTGAAAAAATCTCAGTTGCAACTTAGTGCAACCCATATGTAACCGGAGAAAATATGAGTTGCAACTCATATACAATTCACATCCCGCACAAATCACAATGTAAATCTAACGGGATTAGAGTTGAGTAAGGTCTAACTTAATTCTAACTCGAGTGAGAAATAGCAAAACCTTTTTTATCAAATAGTACATGGTAGAGATACACGAGCTAATTACTGTGACTACAAAATAAAGACTAACAGAGACGAGCAAATCTTCGAGATCTTCAAGCTCTTTCTTCTTCCATGACATAATCTTGTACTTTTCTGAAGGCAGCCGCAGATTATTGACAAATATACCCATACCATAGACCTATGATACTAACGAAGGTTCTCTCATAATTTTATTTTTGAGCTGCAATGCCAAGGCTTTGTGCACGCATGCAGCCATTAAAGTAATCAACAAACTGTTAGGCGTCGGTTCCCCTTGTATATAAGTGTAAAATCATCAACAATAAAGACACAGTTCGATTCATTTTGTCTCTCGCTCGATTCGCTCTCTATCTATTTCGAACACGTTATCAGCATAGCTCGCCAGAGCGATTCCGACGTGAAGAACAAGAAGAGGCAAAAGGTGAGAAGTAGAACAATGCCTGGAGGCCTGATGTCTCTGTTTCTTCGACTTCTTCGCGACGACGGCCGTCGCCGCCGCTTCGTCGCTCGCCACCGCCGCCACGGTGTTGGCAGCCTCCGCCGATTCCGGCGTGGAATTCGCAACCTCCGGCGTGGAGGTTGGAACCACCGCTGCCAGAGTCTTCGTCGCCACCGCGCGGGGCCCTCGAATTAGCCCGTGCCTCTGTAGCACGAAGTGCCTACCTGGCTTCTCGCCGGTCTGGCTGCACCAAGGCTCGGGGCCGATGAGAACATCGACCCGGCGGGTGCCCGGTGCATGGCTGGGTAGTATGCCCCTGCATCAGTACGACTTCGCCGTCGAGGACGTGCCGCTGCAGCATCCGACCCCAGCTGTTGTTGAAGCGGAAGCCGGAGGGCCGCCGCTCCCGAGGTCGCCGACGGTGGCGCGCGTCCCAGACGCGTCTCTAGTGCAGGTTCGCGACGGCGACGCGCTCGCCTTCGTGTCCGCACCAACCGGGGCCTCCGTCTTCGCCTTTGGCTCCGACGTGAGCGGCTCCTCCAACCACACGGTTGTCGACGTCGACGCCGTCATGCCACGCCTGCCGTCCCCGACGCTGGCTACTCCTCCGCCTTCGCTGCGCTCGGGCGCTCGCCGCCGTCTCCTGGCCCTTGGGTTCCCGCTGGCGAGCTCGCCGTCGACCGGCCGCACCGGCACATGGAGCCCCGCGGCGCTCGGGCTTGCCTACGGCGTCGCACCCGACTCCCACCTCCCCGGTGGTGCTTCCTCCGTGGACGAGCGCGGCGGGAGAGCCTCTCACCGCCGGTGAACGCCGCTGCGGCGGCGTGCCCTGACTGCCCCGTACATGTCCATGTGCATGTGGCAGGGAATCAAGGCACCATCATCCTCTGTTTAGGCCTTGTTTACTTCTTGTGTATTTTAGGGGATTGGAGGGGATTATCCCGGAACCCGAAAAATCCCCACTAGTCTGTTTACTTCTAGTGTATTTTAGGGGATTAGATGGGATAATCCCTAGATATCACCCACCAACCATCTCATTTTTGCCTAAAACAAAAACTCTAATCCATGCTAGTGTATTGTAGGGGAAAAGTATTCGTGAGAATTTGTGGGGATTGGGTGTTCACCAAATTCCTTCCCATCCCCACTCCTCGCATCCCCTATAAAACCCTTGGAGTAAACAAGGCCTTACTGTTATTATTATTTGCTCAATTGCTTCACTAGTTCAGTTTATCAGCAATCTAGTCTAGTGTTGTAACAGTAGTTCTATCAAGGATTTATTCATGTTTTAGACCTGGTAGTTCAGTACATATATTTCATTACTGTTTCCTGTTGAGTACCAATGTATTCCAGATAATAAGTTGATGTAATATATTTCCACGTTTGTCACGTGTCGAGATCAATTACATCTATTTGCAATTGAAAATTTCAATTTCTTGCAATTATTGATGCAAAATTCAAAGTGATTACCTCAAATTGATGTTTTGGGATCATGAGGTAGTGTGTAGATTTATCTACACCTACTATTTAAGCCTACATTTTGTCATTTTTGACATTATGATTGCCAATGTGATCTCCCATACATTCTAATTAAGTTATGACATAAGGCATTCGAAGTGTGAGTATGCTATACTCCACTAATGCTGCTAGATCTACTCCAAAATTTCTTTTGGAGATTATCCACAACGCGTCATACTTAACAATTTGAGGTTCACACTAATGAGTCAAGCCCACTTCTTGAAACTTCATTTATTTTGCACAGTTCATTACGACATAACCATGATGGATCTTAATTTACCGATGTAAATTAGTATTCTCTGGTTTACCATGTAGGTAAACGATGACTCGAGAGTTTGATGCACTCGCTCTTAACGGCCACAACTACCCTATATGGGCCATGGACATCAAGATCGCCCTTGCGTCCCGTGGATTAGTGCGTGCAATCCTGACCCCGGTGAATCCATCCCCGGCTGGAGTGACGCCGCTGACAGATGAGCAAAAATATGCTGCTTTGTACATCATAAGGCATCATATTCACCCAGATCTCAAATCTGAGTACTTGGAGGAAGAATCCCCTAGTACCTTGTTTCAGGCCCTCAAGGCGAGGTATGAACATTAGAAGGCAGTTGTTATGCCCGAAGCACTCCATGATTGGACACACCTTCGACTCCAGGATTTTAAGTCTGTCCGGGAGTACAATCATGAGGTTCATAAGATCAGTTCCAAACTGCGCTTTTGCAGGAAGGAACCTACTGATGCGGAGAAGATATAGAAAACTATGTCTACTATGCTCCCATCTGACAGGATCCTCTAGCAGAAGTACCGTGCTCACGACTACCAAGTCTATTCCGATCCTATTCATATTTTACTTCAGGCTGAAAAGCATGATGAGCTACTTGCTAAAAATGGCTCTGGGTGTCCGGTTGGTTCTCAACCTCTACCTGAAGTTCATATGAATGTCGCGAACCGACGAAAGTTTGATGGTGGCTTCAACCGCAAGCCTTCGAACTTCAATGGTAAGCGAAAGCGCAACCAGAACAGGAAGTCCGGAAACTCAGACCGTGGGAAAGGCACCACAAAGCCCAAGTTTGACAAATCTAAGCTTTGCGACAAGTTGATGCATGTAAAATGCATACATGAACTTTGCACTTTAATTGCTTATATTCCAATCATATTTGCATCATATAAGGGTTATACCAATGTTTTATAATGATTTTGGAAATACTTCATAGTTTTCCCATTTATTTGGAATTAACCTTGTTTTTCCAGAAAACGTCGTTTTTAGTGTTTCAGACTTTCCGGGAGCTTCGGGACTCCAAAAAGGGCAAGGTCAAAGAGCACGGTTCAGAATTTTCGAGACGAACGCAATGGGCTTAAATTGAATACCAGAAGCCCAACAGGCTGGAAATGGGAGGGTCCCACGCGGCCTAAAGTACATGGCCGCGTGGGCCCAGCTCGTTTCCCCCTCGGAGCTCCGTGGCCGTCGATCTTTGCTCCACCGACATAGTCTTGACCTAAAAACGCCTATAAAAAAGGTCCCCTGGCGTTTCGCGAAAGGAGGCGGCGGAGAAACACGAAACACACGAAACAGAAGACAGAAGGCTGCCGCCGGAGAAGATCGGAGGGGGGAAACGCTGCCGGAATCACCTCCGGTAGGCTCCTCCATCCCCCCTCCGGAAGTCTCCATCATCACCACCGTGAAGACCAGCACCATCTCCATCACCATCTTCGTGATCCACTTCATCCCCCTCATAGTTTGAGATTGTTCGAACCCTAGCTATTGTCTAAGTACTATTCTACATGTTTGTGAATTGTTACTTGTCATTGTTTAGTGGGGAGATTATATTTTCAGATTGTGTTGTATCACTTATACCATTGAATCATACCATGTCTTCGCGTTGTGAGTAGTTCTCTCATGTTCCTGGGGGCATAGGATGGATTGTCAATGATTTCTACTTAACATGTATTGAGTATTTGGTCAAGTTTTTATCTTTTATGATTGTCTTGATGTACAATGTATGAAGTGCACCATATATTGAGTAATGCATGAAGGTGCTATCACACTAGTGTAATGAATTGAGGGAGACTTGGGAGGACACGTAAACCTGAGACCGATACATGAAGTTACATTAGGAGGGGATTTATATCGGGGACCTTAGAGTGTAATGCTATGGTGGGACTTTTTGTCTTAATAACTCTTGTGCAGTCATTTACTTGGCCACATGATCCATCATAAGGGGTTTAGTTTATTTATTTAGCTACACCTAATTATGGCTCCGTCCAAAGAAGATTAAAACTTGACAAAATGTTTACCTTGTTGTTCTAGAAATATTTTTGCCATGAAATCCATGTAGCCGTTGGGAACGTTTTCCACGCATAAGAAACACCACTCAAGCTTGTCCTCTTACTGCATAGGGGATTGGGCTTTCTCTCTCTTTGAGAGCTTTCACTCATCATATTTTATTTTCAGCTTTGCATTCTCTACACCAAAAAACCCAAAAACACTTGCATCATTTTAGTTTGTCTAGTGCATAGATAATAAGAGAAGTGACACTCTTATTTGAGAGGATAAATACTTATACCTTCTACTCCTCGTGGGATCGATACTAATACTTACACAGCGAAGACTTCAACGATCTCCTACACTTGGGAGTCATCACAAGTGTGGATGCTACACGCACCCCACGGACAAGTGCAAGACCCCAAAGCATCTGGCCATTCTGTACCAGCAATCGCATGGATGCAACGCACCTCGAGGGAAAAGGTTTGAAGCCAACTTCAACCTTCATCCAGATGGCACCAATGGAGCTGGTTGTTCACAAGACGTTCCCCCGGGACCTAGCAACACCATTACTCTCCTTCTGTCAGAGGACCCTACAGGAACGGAGGACATGATGGTTGAGTGCCTCAACTGACGTGTTTGGAGACTTCGACTAGTCCTGCTACCTCCTTAGTGATTGATATTCATGTCCATTTGTGATGTTGTAATACAACATTAGTATTGTTGTCATTTATATTGTAGCAGCACTTTGATATAATAAGATTGTAATCTATGTGTTAAATAAAGAATTCTTATTGAAAATTCTTCATTTTTATATATAGTTGTCTACGGTGAAAATCCGATGGAAGAGGAATTATGCCTTGTGGACAGTGCTACCACAAACTCCATACCGAAGGAGTTGAAATATTTCCAGACTTTGAAAAAGATGAATGGTGATATTTTGACTATCGCTGGACGTGATACGTTAATTGTTGGCACTGGACGTGCCATATTTACCCTCCCAGGTGGTACACAAGTGACAATTAAGGATGCATTATTGTATCCCGATTCTTCACGTACCCTAATCAGTTATCGAGATATTCGTAAGAATGGTTTTCACATTTAAACCCATGAAGACAACAAAGAGGAGTATTTACTCTTCACAAAAGATTACAGATATGGCAAGCAAGTACTTGAAAAGATTCCTCCTTTGTCGTCTGGACTGTACTATACGTACATTAAGCCCGTAGAACATGTTGCTTACTAGGTAATTTTCCAGAATGTTAACGCATTCCAAACCTGTCATGATCGCCTAGGCCATCCTGGTATCGGGATGACGAGGAAGATTACTAGCAATTCATTGGTCACAATTTGCTTGAGTCCAAATTTCCTCAGTCATCGGATTTCGTGTGCACATCATGTGCCACAGGAAAGCTTATTCTGAGGCCTTCGCGCCTCAAGATACAAGCTGAACCACTTCAATTCTTGAATGAACTCAAGGAGACATTTGTGGTCCCATCCAACCATTGTCTGGACCGTTTAGGTATTTCATGGTTCTTATTGACGCATCTACACGATGGTCACATGTGTGCCTTCTTTCCACACGGAACCATGCATTTGCCAAGATAATGCGGGAAGTAATTAAGTTATAGGCCCATTATCCAGAAAGTCGAATTAAATCAATTCGCATGGAGAATGCTGCAGAATTCTCCTCATGTGCTTTCAATTGACTATTGCATGGCCCTAGGGATTGAAGTTCAGCACTCTGTTCCATACGTCCACACTCAAAATGGTTTGGCCGAATCCCTAATTAAGACGATCAAACACATTGCAAGACCTTTGTTGATGAATTGCAGCTTGCCAACCTCGTGTTGGGGTTATGCAGTTTTACACGCTGCTGACTTAATACAATTGCGACCTACTGCATATCACAATACTTCCCCTCTGTAATTGGTACGTGGAAATCCTCCGAGCATTTCCCATCTGCGTAAGTTCGGATGTGCTACATACATTCCGATCTCACCACCTGAGCGGACATCTATGGGCCCACACAGAAAATTGGGGATCTATGTGGGGTACAAATCGCCGTCGATTATTAAGTACCTGGAACCCCTTACTGGGGATCTATTCATAGCCCATCACGCTGATTGTATATTTGACGAGGAAAATTTTCCGGCATTATGGGGAGATTTCAAGTACCAGAAAGAATGCCCGAAAATTGATTGGAATGCTCTTGACATTTCAGCCTCCGATCCACGTACCCAAGAGACTGAACTCCAAGTTGGAAAATCATAAATCTGCAACATCTTGCAAATAATCTGCCAGATTCATTTACTGATCTATAAGGTGTCACGAAATCCTTGAATCCGGCCAGAAATGCGCCCGAAAGAGTGAAGATACCAACTAAAACACTCAACTCCCCGTTCCCAAAAAGAGGGGGAGTAGCACGGTCTCTGACCCAGATCCTGCTTTTCGCAAGCAGCAAAGGAGAATGAGGAGAAACTCCTCAAAGTCAGTAAATGCAAGTCATCTCAACATTGACAAACACCTCATGGGTAGTATACATCTAGTGGAAGCGCAACCGCCACGACCCAGCTCCAGCTTGCACACACTGGCTGGGACATCGGAACACCTAGACTCACGCGTATTTGCAGTTGTAGCAGAAAAATAAGTGTTGACAATCGTAGACTTATGGTTAAATGATTCTCCAGAATCGATATAATTGGTGGATATCTCGTGCACCCTAACGAGATATCCACCAATTATATCGATTCTGGAGAATCATTTAACCATAAGTCTACGATTGTCGATACTTATTTTTCTGCTACAATTGCAAATACTCTTCTTAATGAGCATGATCCAAGGACTACCGTTGAGTGTGAAAAACGCTTTGACTGGCATCAATGGAAGGATGCAATACAAGCAGAACTAGCTCGCTTAATAAATGATTCGGGCTCATCTACTCTTTCTTAGCTGTTCTGTCTCTCTCACTCTAAGACACTTTAAAAAAAATACTATAGCTAATTGTTGTAGTCACCAAGGAAATGCAACTGAATATCCGTGCTTATAACACACAAACTATCTCGAAGGGGAAAAACACAATACTTAATGTAAGTTGGTTTATATGACGATGCTCGATTCCAAAATCATAAGGTCTCTCACGATGCCATGCCAGTAAACGGACCCACAAGCTATTTGTCGTACTTGTATGTTTAACATTAAGGGTTTCTCTACACCCCAGTAATCCCATAATCTATCCGATATGAGCAAGACCGAAGCCGCCTCCTAGAATCTCCCGAATCGAATGACGCACTGAAGGATGCTTGTCCTTGCAGCCCTCTTCCTCAACTATTCGTAATGCCTACATCAAGCAGGCGTTGTATTCAACAATGGCTACTCTATCAACTCATAATTCATAAACCTTGGGTGATCTACCCCAAGGTTAATTCGACCATTATGCTTTAACGATTATTTCTTCAAATTATTCCGCCGGGCTATTGTGGCACCAATGAGAGCCTTGCATTGTGGTTAGTATGGTTTATTGAAATGATGTGCTAGCCATCTAAATCAAAAGTCCAAGCCGATAAAAGGGTTAGACAATATATTTATATGTCAACACTTTTTTTTTTTTTTAGAATACACCCTGGTAGGTGTATCTATATTAAAGAAGGGATGCCAAGAGGCATTTACAACCCGTCCGAGACGGTTTCGACGCTGCAACAGAGTGATGCCAGCTCTGTACCATATTAAATTTGTTGGATTATTAGGCATAATTTTCATGATTAATTCCAGAATACTAAACATGATCGCAACAGCTACTAACATGTTAAACTCGAAAATACTAGATGTATTAATTAACATGAACAGCAGCCAGACATCTAGAAACACAGCCATCGGAACGTGGCGAACGTACCGAACGATTGTAGATGAAGTAGTCGTTGGAGCAGCGACGGCAGCAGCTTGAGCGGCGACAGTAGCAGCTCGAAGAAGACGACGTTGGAGACGAGTCGCCCGCGGACCCGGAGATCGTCCAGGAAGTCGAGCCGTGATGAAGAACTTGAAAGCAGTCGCGCGGAGCGCTTCCCAAAAATCTTATTCGCCCTCTCCCGTACAGGATCACAAGGACGAGCGGTTCCGGAGACCTGCTGTCCCGTTCGCCGGTGCACGCCGGCGCACGGGATGGAGTAGACTACGGTGGCGGCGCAAGGCACGAGATTGGCAAAACCTAGATTGGTGTGGTGTGTGACGGCGCACGCAGTGCACGGCAATATATAGTGCGGTTCGGGAAACCCTAACGGGTACAACGTGGGCCGGCCACGTCGCACACGTTCGAGTCGGTGCAGCAGCCCACGATCCGGGAGCGACCCGAACTGGCTAAACTGTACGCGTACGCTAGCGACTCGATTTTCCTGAACAGCAAAAATATAGGCATCGGCTCGGCTCATTCCCGCAACCCGCGTCGTGTCGAGACGGACGGCGGCGGAGGAGGAGGAGTGCGCACGAGAGAGCCTTCTATTCTAAACTAGCACACCATGTGGTACAACACTCCACTATATAACGTGGTGTTTGTCTCCTCCAACTAGTAATGTGGGACTAAACTTTAGCACCACTTTGCACCTCCAAAATTCTGCCATGCACATGGGTCAATTTGAGATTTCAGGAATTTCTTATTGGGCTGCCCCAAATGGGCCCAAACTTTAACAAAATTGATGCGATAACCATCTATATTAAAAGTATACAGAATGAATTTTGACAAGAAAGAAAACAAGAGAAAACTCCAATAGTACTAATTTACCGGGTACTAGCCGGAAGTTGTGACTGACAGTTTCTATGGTGGTTTTTGGAGCCACAGGCGCAATGTGCAAGCGAGACACGGTCCTGATCCGGCGGCTCCTGCGCCACTCGAGCACCAGCGCGGCGACAAACGTGGCCGTCAGCACGGCCCCGAAGAAGACCATCACGGCCCCGCAGACGACGTTGGCTACATACACGCCCGCCGTGGGCACGGCGAGGATCACCGCGCCGCCGGCGACCATCCCGAGCGATGAGGCGACGAAGCCCCCAAAGAAGGCGACGTCCACGCACGTCAGTGGCGACTGCTCCGGGCTGACTTCGCCTTCGTAGGTCGGACCCGGCTGCGCCTCCACGTCGATTTGGTCGTCCTCCATCACGTGATGATGGATGCCTTTCTCTGCTCGACGTGCATAATCGTGTGTATATGTAATGCATGTTAGTTGGTTGCGTTGTTTGACTTATAGATAGATCCTGTTCAAAAACTTAAAGATAGATCGCGACTATGTTCGTGTTTGGGATCTGTACTCCGTATTCGATGGATTCCGCACGCAGTACGAGTCTTAAGAAAAAAAAACTTGGATATTATGTTTTCAGATAGTATTCTCCGACATATCCAAGTCTGAACTTAGTTCTGAGTAATGAATGTTGTTACTTTTCACAATATTGTTACTTTTCAGTATCAATTCTTGATTATTGTGATATTAACGGGAATACGATCCTAGAAGGTCTTTTCTCAATCAAAGGTCGATAGACCTAGCTTTAGAGAGAGTTAAAACAAGCGGTGTGACACTGCCAGCATACAAGCAAGAACAGTTGTTCAAAACAGTCCTCAGGAAACTAAAGGTGGACTGACTAAGCATATCCCAGTGACAACTAAAGTAACATCAAGGTATAGTAGCATAGGCACATCTCTTTTCTGATTAAGTGATTATCCACGGTTCTACTAGTCGAAACCATACAATTTTGTTTATTTCATTTGTTATTAGGCTATGCGAGCTATCATACTATAGTCACATGCTTTCCTCAATCGCAACACATGTAACAAGCTTCAGAGTATAGAACATTCAGTTAGGTGTTCTGCATTTCTTTCAGATAAGCTGTGTTAGAGAGTTTCATAGCTGACGACAATTCTATTGTTTGCACAACCACAGGGCGTGTCGACGAGCGCAGCTTGCTAGTTCCCTTGATTTCTTTGTATTTTTTCTCTAATTACTGGCGATCTTAAACTATACTCAACAATTCAGATTTCAGTTACTGCTATTGTGGAGTCTACTTGATTCACACAATATTTATAATCTGGATTCTGGAATACCCCGTCCAAGAATTTCTAGGTCTACACTACCACTGAGGTATGCACACACTATACCTCAAAACATGTAGGAGTACAACGCTGTCCATTTCAAATGAAAAAGCACTTATTTAGACGAAAATGCAGTCGGAGCTGCTATTTCATTGAATAGTAGTAGAGTAGTACAAGTGTAGAGAGTACAGCCGCTAAATTAACCTCTATAGGTACAGCAAAACAAAGCAAAAGACCCAAAAAGATCAGTCAGGTTCGCGTGGTCGCTGCATCAGGCTTAGGGCACGCGGGCGGCCAGCAGCGTGCCACAGAGTTGCTTCTTCAACCACCCTAGCGTATATGTCTTGCAAGTTGCAGGCATGCGACTGGAAAGTCCGAGCATTCCGCTCTTTCCATAACGTCCACCAAATTAACTGAATCAGGGATGTCCAGTCCTTGCGCAAATTCTTGGGGAGAAGCTGCTGTGTCGACGCCACCCAGTTTGCCAGCGGAATGCCATGCTGTGGGAGCAGGCAGGACGGCAGGTTCGCTTGCCGGAGAACATTGCACCAGAGTTGCATGGATAGGGGGCAGGTGTTGAGAATGTGGACTGCTGTCTCAGGAGAGGACAGGCACAGTGGGCAAACGTCATTGTGTGGCAAGCCTCTTCGTGCAAGGACATCCGAGGTGAGGCAGCGTCCCTGCAATGCCAGCCAGGCAAAGATGCGACACCGTACCGGCGCGTCGCTGCGCCAAACAGTGGCCTGAAAGTTCGACTGGATTGCGCCCTCAAACTGGACAGCATAGGCAGAAGAGGCAGTGTATATACCGTCCGCTGTCAAGCGCCACGAAATCGTATCTGGCGTTCCGGGCTGCAGCTGAGTTTCTTGTACAAGGGCCCAGAGCTGCACTGCCTGTACAAGGGCTGCCGGTGTCAGCTCAGCTTTCAGGTGCCTAGTCCAACAGTTTCCATCCAGAGCGTGCGCGACTGTTATCTTTTTGCGAGTGCAAAGGCTGTAGAGATCAGGCATGCTGGTGTCAAAGCTTGCACTGTTGAGCCAAGGGTCAGTCCAGAACATCAATCTCGCCCCATCTCCCAGCTTAAACTTTGTTGCTGCGTTGAAGAGGCAACGCACTTTGTTGTCAATTGGCATCGGAAGCCCTTGCCAAGGTTTATCCGGTTCAGTCCATGCCTGCCAAAGCCATCGAGCTCTTAGAGCAATTCCTTGGGCCTGTAAATCAGAAATACCCAGGCCACCATATTGGACTGGACGACACACTGCCTTCCAGTTTACAAGGCATTTACCTCCAGATGCAATCTCATCTTGCGCCCACAAGAAACCTCGACGAAGCTTATTGATAGCTTTTGTCACAAAGATTTTGGCACGACGGCTTGGACCCAAGATGAAAGAGATGATCCTGCCTTGCCAGAGCGCTTTCATTAAGCAGCGCTCCATACATGATAACTTCATTTACGTTCAAGGACAAGCAAAATTCTTTCGGCAGACTAAAACCCCAGCTCTTCTACTGAAGCTCGACATCCAAAAGGCATTTGATTCTGTGTCATGGGAGTTCTTGCTTGAGGTTCTTCAGGCACGAGGCTTTGGGTTACGGTGGCGCAACTTGATTGCATCCTTGCTGCTCACGTCATCTTCAAAAGTCCTTGTCAACGGCTTCCTCACCGATCGCATCTTTCACCGCCGGGGGCTGCGACAGGGCGACCCCCTCTCGCCGTTGCTATTTGATATAGTCATTGATCTGCTTGCCCGATGTGTGCTGACCGCGGACCAGGGAGGACTGCTGCATCAATTTGGTCGCCATCGTCTTCACAACAGAATCTCTTTGTACGCGGATGATGCCGTCCTCTTTTGTGCACCAAGCCAAGATGACCTGCTTGTCATCAAGGATATCCTGCTGATTTTTGGAAATGCTTCAGGACTCCTCACAAACCATGCCAAAAGCTCCATCGTCCCTATACAATGTCACGGCATTGATGTTGCAGCGTTGGCTGCCCTTTTCGGATGCCCTATTGCGCAGTTCCCCTGTACCTATTTGGGTATGCCGCTGTCGGACAGGCGCTTAAGGAAGGCCGATCTGCAACCGGCCATTGACAAGCTTGGGGGCAAAGTCAAGGGGTGGAAGACAGGGCATTTTGCCATTGATGCTCGGCTCACCCTCGTCAAGCATGTTTTATCCTCCATGACTATCTTTCAGATGATTGCCATTGCACAGCAGGACTGGGTCGAAAAAGCACTTATTACACACGATAGCGCTCGAATACTTCCACACAAACCGAACATGTCCGAAACATAACGAAATACACAGCAGAAACATACATACAGATCACGTAAATACATACTGCACATAAGCAGTGCACAGCTAGTAGCCCCATACGAGTAACTTCATCAGGGTATAGGTTCTTCACTTGCTCATGATTTCCATCTGCACGGCGCAGGCTGGCTCTGGTTTCTGACACGAGGGCTGCTGGTGCTGCTGATGCGCATCCACCATGTTCACCTTGCCACGCCGAACCAGGACGCTGCCGCAGCTCGACACGTTCGCGGCGCCGCACCGGCCGACGCGCACGGCGCCGCACCGGCTGACGTCCGCGGACCGGCACCGCTCGATGCCGAGCGCGCCGCACCAGTCGGCGCGCGCCTCGCGGCACCGGCCCAGCGCCACGTCCGAGCAGCTGCCCACCTCGGCCTCCCTGCACCGCCCGACGCGCAGCTCGCCGGCGCCGTGCACGCGCGCTGCCCCCTTGCACCGCCGGATGCTGACCGTGCCCGCGCGTTCCACGTCCGCGGACCGGCACCGCCGCACGGCCACCTCGGCCGCCCCGTCGACGCGCACCGCGTCGCACCTGTGGAACGACACGGCGCCGCACGCCTCGGCCGCCGCGAAGCCGCACCGGGAGAAGCGGACGTCGCCGCCTCCGCCACCGCGCACCACGACGTGCTGGAACCTATCGACCGCGAGGACGCCCGGGCTGATCACGGTGAGCGTGCCGCCGTTGCACCGCTGCACGCCCTCGTGGATGGTCGTCTCGGTGCCGTCGATGACCACGTTGAACTGGTGGTGGACGGCTGTGGCCGAGGGAACGGCTTTCGGGTACACGGCCACCATTTTTATCTTTGCTCTGACTTGTGCTGAGTCGTTGGAACTTGGAAGACGAAGGAACGAAATATATAAGCGTCATGTGTTGCTTAAGGGCTAAGGTAGCAAGAAGTTAATCACTGACTTATTGTCAGGCGAGCGCTCTTGATTGAGATGGGTTGTTTGCATCTATCTATATATCTAACTATATCAAGCTGACCCGTTTAGCCTTCCCCTCGCTGCATCACGTCACGGGTACATGAACAGTATTCGCATTTCTACCGTGTCTTTTTTATGGATTTTTTTTTTGGAATTTTTTTCCAGAAAATTGAAGTATTTCTATAAATCTTACTATATACTAGTGAAATTTCGCGCGGCGTCACGCCGCGCCTGTTGCATTGATATGTCACAAAATAAACCAAGGAAATATGGAATTTTCCATAGGACACAATTACATGAAAATAGCATATGAATGTATACTCCAAAAACCATCGACTTAGATATTTTCACAAATTCAATATTTAACCTGTAAAAATGCATTGATATGTGCGGAAAATAAATCAAGGAAACAGGAATTCTGCATACACACAATTACAGGAAAATATCATATGAATGTATACTCCAAAAATCATTGGCCTAGATATTTTTCACAGATGCAATAATTAACATGTAAGTAGTAATTTGTATAACTGAGGAAGACCATACATCTTGTTTAAATTTTAACAACAACAACAATGTTAAAATCTCATCATTACAAATCTTCGGAGTCACAATTTCATATAATAAACTCACAATGTTCAAAATAGTACTTTGGAGTCAGGCAGGAAGGCCAACAAAGTGTTTAGTTGAGCTGAACCCTTTCTCAGTCCATAGTATCTTGCAAGTATGTATTTTAGCTAGAACAGGTTGTGTATAGAACATGAGAAAATGGCTTAGTACCATGTATGATTCAGTCTACAACTGTCTTGTTCAGTAGCTTGGTTTCCTTTCCTTACAGTTGGAGTTAGAAAACTTTTGGTGACTTGAGAAACAAAGTATAAAAACAGGACGTGCATTTCGAGTAGCAGGTAAGAAGAATATATCAAAGGGAACCAAAAAATCAGTGAAATAATACTACCAAGTTATTTATAAAGTGTGTCAAACGAAGCCGGGAAAAAATATAGTTATTTTATTTAAATTAAATCTTGTACAATAACAACAAAAAGGCACATTCACATGGGATCCATATGGGACAATCAGGCAAGAAAATTAATTTGTTTTGTTTGGATCTAGTAACAGAAACATGCAGTACATATAGAGATTTATTAAATTTACATCAGAATGCACAAACTCAAAGGCAGAATTCAGCCAAGCAGCAAAGGTCACCGTGTATGTAAATAACAGAAGAACATGGAATTAAAAATACAAAAGTCTACAGAAGGGAAGTGAGCTTTCTTAGTAGACTCGACCATAACAGATCAGTTCTCATAACCAAAGTATTTCTTTCCCAAGACTACCTTATTATCAGAGAAAACCAAAAAGACCGGAAAAGTAGTCAGATGCCATTTTAATTAGGTAAATTTTGGTTAGCCACAACAAAAGGAAATACATAAATCAGTTGTCATTTAAACTTGACATGTCTATAGTCTCTATCTTGAAATCTTAGGCTGAAGAGTAGCATTTGTTTGGTTCAAATGGGGCAGATACCACGGTGTACAGATTTTGTAGCAAAAATATAAGCGCCATTCATGAAAAGAAAAATCTAACAGGGCAAAGGAAATTACTGATTGCATGAAGTTAGCACCGCTCACTTAATCTGTCCGATTATAATTAATAAAGAACTGTGAGGTGCATTACCTTCCTCTAGAATATGTAGTACCGCTATGTAGTAACAAAGAAATACGAAGTGAGCAATACAAAAAAAGTTTAACACAAATATATCCTGAAGGATGTCTTGTTCGCCTATGTGTAGGGTAAAAATTGGTTCCTCTAAGAAAAACATGCGACTTAAGAGTATAACCCTATCTCCTTGCGTACATGCACACATGTAGTAGAAACAACACAGCCGAAGAACATCAAGATTGATGTATATATCTATGTCCTGTGCAAACCATGATCGTCATGCAATTTGATCGATCCCTAACAATTCATCAAATACGTATAGAAATTAGGAGGAGATATACCGAGATAGTGAGCAGATCCACCCGCTGTTCTCAATGAAACTGCAATTTTGTACTTATGCCGATGAGATCAGATACAAACATGCAGTGTGGGTGATAATTCTTCTCAACGAACCTGCAATTTTATATTTACGCCGATGAAATCAAATACTAACCTGCAGTGTAGGAGATAAGTAAATCATGCAGAAAACACAATAAGCAAGGAGATGAATGCGACCTTATTTTTAGTACGTGATGAATCTGCAGCATCAATAGGCAAGAAGAACTGAACCCACGGGTGCAAATCTATTTGGAGAAACAAAATAATTTCAGATTATGGAGAAAATCAAATAACATGGTTCATACCAGAATCTGGAGAAAAACAAATAAGATGGTTCGTATCCCATATAAACAAAAACTGTCCAAACAGGTTGAGAAATGCAAGCCAGAATTATGCAGCTAGTACGGAAATAGAATCTCGGTTGTATAATGTATTTCAATGTTAAAATTAGCACACTGTGGTCCATGTCTCAATTTTTTCAATTCAGATGTAGAATTTAAAAGTAATATCCTGACTTGGCGCGGCGACACGCCGCACCCGTGTAGTTATTAATTGTGGTTATTTTTTGTGTTATACCTGCAAGAAGAGAAACGCTTTTGGTGCGATAATTAATTAGACCATGCTGCATGCTGGCAGTAGCTAAACTCATATGAACACTAAAAATGAATATTCTGAATCATATTCGACATTAGGAACAGTAATCAAGTTAGTGCATTCTGTTGTGCAGAATAGAAGGCATGAGTTCACTAATTTGATGAAAATGGATTTAACTAAGAACATGGTCGCTATTCTTAATCCAGACAACCGACTGTTGTAGGTCATGAAAGGCGTGTAAAATGACACTTTGATAAGCCATAGTTAAAATTCCACATTATATTTCCTGTAAACGGTACCTCTACACGCTAAATACCAAACCGGCAAAGGGAAAATATCATAAATATTGTTAGAAACAGATATGGGAATTGTAGCCTAATTACGTTGGTATAATTGTAGGAAAAATTGACACTGAATCTTTTTTTCCATCGAAACATACAACCAGTCTAATTAACATGAACATAATCCATTTTTTAATAAAAGCTGACGCTTTCAGCCTCAGGTGCCCACGTCGCCCCGCCCCTATAGCGCGTCTACAGTACGTCATTTCTACAGTGCGCGCCCGCCCTGTAGCAGGTGTTTTTTCAGCCATCGGTCCATCCATGCACTTCTACAGTGCGTGGCACTGTTCATCTATGCACTTCTACAGTGCGCGGCCGATCCGTGCCATCCGATCCGGATCCGACGGCCCTCCTTCTGATGAAAACATATACACGAACTATATGCGCGTCGACGAGTAGCTTCCATTCCCGTGATCGGTTTCGAGTTTGGTCGGCTCTACCTCCTCAATTTTGGATCCATATTCGCAAAAACATTTGACGAATTTTGTCAAATTCGTCGCGCCCAGTCGTCCGTTTGAATTTTCCTCTCACGAATAGATGGATATCACCCATCCAAACAATCTTCATGTTTCAACCTTTTTGTTTTGACGGACATATACATATTTCTCTCTAATCTTCAAATTCGTTATACTTTAGGCTGTGAAAAAAGACAAATTCTGAAAGATTCAAAGTTTCAAAATCTCGCTTTTTTTCATAAAAGTCCCCGATGTGCACTTTTACAGTGCAATCTCGCTTTTTTTGCAGAAAAGTCCCCGATGTGCAATTTTTTTTGCATAAAAGTCCTCACGTTTCCCACAAATTGTGAACCGGTCACCCGGAATAAAACGTTTTTGCAGCAACATCCCCGTGTTTCTCAAAAAAAATGAATCGGTCCTCCGATACAAAACACACGGAAAAGTTCAGGCACGCCGCTTCTTTTGCATAAAAGTCCACACGTTTTCCAAAAAATTTGAATCGTTCACCCACAATAGGTTTCGACATATTTTTTCTACCTAAAATTTTCCAAACGCATTTACATAGGTCTATTTCCCAAATAAGTTTAGACTTTCTAACGGTATTTTTCTTTAACCATTTTAGAGTTTTTAATACTTTTTTAGATTTTCTGACAATAAGTTTTGCCGATTTTTTGTCCACAATTTCGCAACCGTATTGACACACTTTTCAAACAAGTTTAAATTTTCTAGCTGTATTTTTTGGCTGAAATTTCTCCACCACAATTATATACATCTACCTCCCAGACAAAAAAATGCCTAATCGATTTTTCTCTCTTTTTCCCCGTTTCTTCTTTTCAACCTATTGAATGATAAATTTTGACACAACTTTTCGTGCGGCATTCGGCCACTGTACATCTCGCTGTTCTTAACTAACCGCACCGCAACGAGTCCACGTCGAAACAACAACTTTTCGTGCGACATTCGGCCACTGTACATCTCGCTATTCTTAACTAAACGCACCGCAACGAGTCCACACCGAAACAACAGTGCTACCGACGAGTGCCAACAACCAGTGCACATAGAAAATACCGAGAAGCAGTAGTAGTTTACAAACAGTAACATGGAAAGTTTTCCCCTCCTTCATTCCTCATCTTAGCCTTTTCGACAAAAAAATTGACGCGCATTTCTGTTTAGAATTTTCCTACTGTCATTAACTATACCTACCTCCAAAAAAACCACATACATGGTATTTTTTTCCCAGACTCTTCAACGATTTTTTTTACCGCACCTTTCCTGATTTTTAACCTCTTCGACGATAACTTTTGACACAACTTTTTTGCTAAGATTTTCCTGCCATAATTACCTAAATCTACCTATCAAAAAGAATTTGCCTTGAGTTTTTTCTGCCGTTATTTTCAAACCTACTCGGCAATAGATTTTAGACACATCTTAATTTTCTGAAGTTAGTTCTCCTACATTATGACAATATTTTTCAATACGCCACCAATTTTCAAATGCGGCTGCGCAAAAAAGACAAATTCTGTCAGATTTCCCGCTCCGCCACTCCCCGCTCAGATCGAAGGCCACGCTGACCTTCGCCGCTGCACCCTCTCCCTCCTCGCTGAGACCCGCGTGCTGGAACGCCGCGCGGCCGCCGGAATCGACGCCACCGTGCCCCTACTCCCTCCGCCGCATGTGCACGCCGCAGCCGCCACTCCGGCGACCTAAACCCAGCGGTGCCGCCGCTCCCGGACGCTCCGCGTTCACGCGCTTCCGCCGCGCGCACGCGAGCGTCGCAGATCGCACGGACGCGGCGCCGCCGTGCGCTCTGCTCGCCGTGGCCGCCATGGCCACCGTAGACGTCAGCCTGACGTCACGGTGGACCCCACCTGACAATTTTTTTCCAAAAAAACAAGAAAATGCAAAAAATTCCAACAAATAACCACTGAAAAAATATATCAAAATGCTAAAAAAACATTTTTTGGCAAAATGCAATCATGTATGAATAATTCAAATTCAAATTAGCCAACATTTGTATAATTTTATGTAAAAATACAACCATATACTTCAGCATTCCAACTCAAATTTCGAATTTGCATATTTCAAAATTTTAAAATGACTTTCAAACCTGCAGTTTTTCCCAAAAAAAAAAAGGAAAAATTCCATAAATTTCCATACATAACCACCGGAAAAATATAAAAAATATATCAAACTTAATTAAACAAATTCGGAAAATTACTAAATGCTACAAAATCAATAAATTAAAATACATCCAACTGCAAAATATAAAAAAAAATATCAAAATTACCACAAAAATAAATGCTGACTGTCTATAACATATAATCAAAAATCAAATTTGAATATTTTGAAAATTTAAATGTCCTTCAAATCTGAATATTTCAAAATTTTGAATGCCTTTCAAGTCTGATCGTTTTACTAACGTAGAAAGAAATCAAATCTGGAAAACTTCCCAATTTAAACATTTTCCGAAATCTGAACAATTTTTTAACGTAACCTCCCTTTGCATTTCAATAATTTCAAATTTCCACACTTTTTAAATAAGGACATTTCCAAATTTAAATTTTACCACACGGACGCGGCGGTGTCGCCGCGCGAAATTTTCCTAGTTGATATTCATTGTAGAGTCTGCCAAAATAGCAATGCGCCAACTGGTACTGACCAACGGTACACACTAATGACGGGTGAGTGAGCGAGCATGTCTAGTGATACCACACCTCCTCACATGATACTATCACTTCCAAAATCAAATTTATAAGTTTAAAAAAAATTGAAATACATTGTGGGTGTTCATAAAATGTGTGTTTACAATCCATAAAAATTGCATAACCAAATTCGAAATACGTGCAGAAAAACGAAAAAGTCAAATCCAACATGAATAGTGTTACAAAATGACAGTATTCTCATAGCAAATTTTATTTTTTGTTTCTCTTTGTGTATTTGTAGTTTGATTCTGAAATTCTAAGGAATGTAAACACACATCTTGTGAACACCCACAAATATGTTTTAGAAATTTTGACACCTGTAAATTTGAATTTTGAGGAGTGCTATACTATCATGATATCATTTGAGGTGTAGTGTCACTCGATATTCCCCGAGAGAGTATCTAGTGTTAACATATCTTAGGTATTACCATGCTCACATTTCAAAAGTATGATTTTGTAAATGTTTCAAAAAAAATAGAAAAAGTGCGAATGTTGACAAAAAAATGTGTCTACACCCTACAAAAATTGTAGGTCCAAAATGAATTACACATTGAGAAACGAATTTGTCTTTTTTGTTTCTCATGGTGCTTTTAGATTTTGGATCTGAAATGTTTAGATATTATAGATACATTTCTTGTGAACATTCACACTTTTTAAATATATTTTTGAACATTTAAAATTGGTTTTATTGAGACGGTAACATGGTAAAACCTAGGAGTGGTAAAGCTAGATATATCCTTGATCTCCGTACGTGAGAAAGGAGGCTCTAGTACTTCCGCTGAAATCATAAAACGGTTTTTCTAATTAGGGAACATGCCCCACGTACTCTCTCCATCCGACGCTTCTTATTAACATTCTTCTCCCGTATACCCGCATGCATGCACATGCATGTATGGAATCTTTTTATAGTTTGGAAATTCAAAATTCATTATCTTTTAAACCATAAATCGAATTGAATATCCGTCTTCACAGCTGGGTACGTCTCGTCGAGTACTTCGAAACAAGATCCTATCTTAATATGTTTTGACAAACTTTTTTTTTCATCGTCAGTTGCATGGTTATAATATTGTAGTTACCATATTGCTGGTTAACAGTTACCACCCAAATAATACATAGTTACCAGATCATTTTTACATGTTTTTTGTCATAACCATGATCTACATGTTCAGAAAGTGAGTATTTGATCCAATCTAGACACGTAAAATATGAGATTATCGTCACAGAAGGATTACATTGGTGACTAGCGCAGTTCAAAAGACCAGGCAACCATTTGATTTTAACCCGGTAATCAAGTTGATAATGCCTGGTAACCAAGTGACTATAATCTGGCAACTAAGGTCGGAAAAAAAGTTGTCAAAACATATCAAGATGGGATCTAGTTTTGAAGATCTCATCGCAACAAAGCCAATCGTGAAAACGGAGGTGGATTTTGAATTACGGTTTAAGAGATAAAACATTTTAAAGTTTGAAAACAAAAAAAGAAGTCCACGTGGTGGCTGCATGCATGACTTAATTAGCCTATTTCATCCGTGCCATGGAAATCTAATCTGGGGTACGTGCCCTTATTAGCACAGTCCATCATAAAATAATCCATAGTGCAGGTTCGCTGATACGCGTTCATGTCAGCGTGGGTCCCACCCAAAAAATCTCTCCTAGTCTCTTATTCCTCTCTACGTTCCACCTCTCCTATCCTCCCTCCACTTGTGGAGCCCCATGGATACGATGGCACAATCTACCACCTCCTCCTCGTCCCTCTCCCCTGCTCTCTCCTCACCAAAGGCCAAGCCGGATTCGGTGACGCCACGGGGCTTCGGCGAGCGGGGACCAACGCGGGTGGCTGCGGGTGCACCGACATAGGCCCGGAAGGAACTTGACGGGGGGTGCGGGGTCACGGAGTTAGAGTTTATGTGGAGGGTATCGATGCCGTGATGGGGAGGTTAGAGGGATTGCCTTGAGCGGTGTCCGACCGACGGAGGAGGAAATTTGAGGAAGGCGGGGTGGCAAGGTGGCGCTGGCGGTGGCCGACTGTTCGGCCGGTGTTGGTGTGTGTGTGGGAGGGGGGATGGACGTCGTCTCCGGTGGTGCAGCGGGTTGTGTTGGTGCTCTCTTCCTCCTCTTCTCCGGCGGTGCTCCTTTGCCACATCTCCGTGGATGACAGGTTTGCGAAAATATGAAGGATACCACAGATCTAAAGGGATTAGGATTTTCTTTTTTCTTTTAGGGTAAAAAATTGAAGTCGAAGAATTCAAGGGAAGAGACTTTTTTCAAAATAGTAGATTAGTTTAAGAAAGGATAAGGAAATCTTACCCTCCCCTCGCCTTTGTTCGGACGATGAAGGCGCTATCGGAAATTTGACAGTGCCCACAAGTGACCTAAGAGCATCTCCAACCACAGTTGGCAAACCCTCCCTAAACGTTCGGGCGGACAGCCCGGACAGGGTTTGGGCTGAAAACGGGGACCCAACCGCGGCCCCCAAACCATCCCCAAACGTCCGGTCTGTCCGGCAAACCCCAAAGCCAGCCCAATGTGGGGCGAGTTTGGGGCGGCCCGGACGCGCCCGGACGCGTCCGCCACGTCGGACCTGGCAACGAGGGTCCACTAAATTTGAACAAAAAATAGGGCGCCGTCCACTTTCATTTATCCCCTCCGCCTCCACTCCCGCCAGCCACTTTCATTCCTTCCGCCGCGTCCACCCTGCAAATCCCCCTTCCGTAGCCGACGGCGCCGTGAGAAGAGAGAATGGAGGCGGAAGGAGCCCTCGATTTGACGGAGAAGGGCGCATCCTCCAAATCCGTTAAATAGAGTCAGGGCGCGGAGCTGAAGCCGGAGACCGTCACGCAAAGGATGCGGCGCCGCAAGCAGCGGGACCGCGAGCAGGCGGAGAAGGAGAATAGGGAGAAGGCGGCGGGGGCCGAGAGGATTGCGAATGCGGAGACGCAGGATGAGCCCGAGGGTATGAGCACGCCCGTACCCAAGGCCATGCGTCCTACGCCTCCACTGCCTCCGCCGCCCGGCGTCGTGGCAAGAAGGTCCACGTCCTCGACCACGAACCCGGAGGAGCCGTGCCACATCGCGGATCCTCATGATGAAGAAGAGGATCTCCGACCGTGACCTCGGCCTAGATGGATCAGGTGGAACCGCCCCTTGAAGAAGAAGAGATCACTTCTCATTATTGTATCGGGCAACTTGTTGAACTTCGTTAATTTCGTGTTGAATTCGGACCACTTTGTTTTGTAATTTGGATCCGGTATGTATCGGATCGACGTTGCATGCCATTGCATGAGTTTGGCGTGGGGATTTGGGGGACACGGTTGTAGGAGCCCAACTTTGGGGGTGGTCCGGTCACTGTCCGCGGAGACGTCCGGACGTGTCCGCGGACAGTTTGGGGGGCCGATTTTGTGGGCTCCGACTGGAGATGCTCTAAGCTTGCAGAACCCATCACAAGAATAGAAAAAAAAAGTCAAACCGCATTAGGTATAATTATGTTATTATGCGAGTAAAGGGTCGATAAAGTATCTGGTGGAAACCGATTTTCCGGGAACCCATGAAAACCAAGAAAAAAATATGTTTAAAGTTGTAAAAAAATTCTCAATAGAATGCATTATGTTCGGAAGTTAGAATTCTATAGACATGTAAATTTGTGTTTAGGAGATATAAAATTTACAAATTCTGCAATAAATAGTAACATTTACAGCTACTATTCAATTTGTTGCTATTCATTGATGAATTTGTCATTTTCATAGGTTCTAAATAATTTTGAGTTTTCACTTGCAAATTTACATGTCTATAGAACCATACCTTTTTTTTTGAAACGAAGGCAAAATACTTGACTTATTGATTAAATAAGAAAGAGTTTAACAGAAGGATTACAACCCCACATCAATCGAGCAAGAGACCCTCGATTTACAAACCCATACGAGCGAGCAAAACAAACACTCGCAAAATACACACAGAGCTACTCTCCCGGTAAGATGGATCCAAGTGCTTAGCCCCCGCGGCGCTCCACAAGGCCGCCTCAGATTTAATCCGCGTAAAAATCACCGTTGGCATGGTAGAAACATAATGCATTTTTGTTCAAAATATTTTGTAACTCAAATATGATTTTTCGGGGTTTTCACCGGCCACCGGATATTTTGATATTTTCCCGTAAAAGGTCATGTGTATAGAATCCGTAATTTGACCTCGTTTATCCGAACCCACCAGCTATCCCTTTGCGGCAAGAGATGCGAGCAGCAGCAGGCGGCCGCGCCTTCCAGCTCCACCTCCTCTGCCCGCGCCGGCCATGGAGACCTCCTTCTCCCTCTACCACCGCAACCGCGCATCTCTCCCAATCCATTCCCTCGGGTCGCCCCCACCACCGTCGCCTCCCCATAGGTTGGTTCCTCTTCATTAGCACACCATCGCTGCGGCCGCTCGCACACCCGCCTGCCCCCAGGGTATTCGACCAAATTCCCGCAGCACGTTTTTCGGTAGGGGAAGACACACGCATTCCATTGCCGCATCTCTGCTCCCATGCGCCACTCTTAGCCCTACGCTTCCTCTTACTGTTGGTTATTGCTGTTCCTGGTGTGACAATTAAAACCTTTTCTTCCTCCTTCCCCGCTACAGTGAAGGAGGGGCGATTTTTCTGGAACCACTTGCTCGCCACACTCTCGCCGCCGCGGATCCGTGGGATCCCTCTCCCCCGACCGCTCCGGCGGCGGATGGGGTGGGGAATCCCCGGATCTCCTCGTGTATATAGAGTAGGGGTGGGTAGGTACCCGCCGGCGGCGCTGGGGAGACGGCGGAGCGGCCGGTGTGGTGTTTGGTGTCGGCGACCTTCCTCTCCGGCGGAGGAGCTCCGGTGGGGCTTCGACGCGAGGTGGCTGACTTGCGGGAGCTCGGGGCCCGGTGCGGTGGTCGAGTTCTCCCGCCTACCGCTGGATCCGAGGCGGCGGATCTGGCCGGTGGGTGACAGGGCCAGGTGGGCTTCGCGGCGTCGATCTGCGTCGAGCTCGAGGATGGCTGCGGCAAGGAGGTGTTGCAGGTGTGGGAGGGGATGCGCCGTGCTCTTCATCGCCCCAAGCTCCGCCGCACACGGTCGTCGGGCCGTGTCCGTGTGGGAGTCAGGCCCTGCGGCGCGATTCAACTGTGAAGGTCCTCTCGGGCAGTGGATGGTTTGGTGGACGGCGACCCTCGACCTCGACGCCGGCGATGCTGCTGTTGCTCCCCATGGTTCTGCTTCCTCTACGTATTTCAATTTGTACTTGTTGTTCGTACTATGTACGCTGTATGTGGTACTCTGTTGATTAATATACGTAGAAAATTCAAAAAAAAAATTCTTGCTTGACATATTCTTGCTAAAATGAGACCACATGGATCTTTTTAATCCCCCCGTGTGGATCTTCCTCCCTTATCCTCGTCAGTGATTGTCTGTAAAGTTTTATGGAAAGGTAGATCACTGGCCGGCATGGGCGGAGCTAGACCAATCCTGATCACGGTGCACTACTCATGTCCTATGTAGTCAGGGGCAGATTTAAGCGATAGGGGTGCGCTAATCATATGCTAGAGGGGTGCACACATCAATTTTGAGGCTGAATGCAAGCTACAGTAAAAAATCCTACCCCGTTGGCTACAATTAACTCCACCCCTGCTGGCCCAGGCTTCTCAGCTTTGATATGCTTGTACAAGCGAAAAAAAACCAACTCTGCTGATGCGAGCATGTCTGTCAACGGTATATTATTTCTTTCCATGATGTTGTTCTTAATTTGTCCTTATCGTTGTTCCTTGCACCTCAGGTTTTTTGCCAACTCTGGAGCGGGGAGTTTCTACAGTCTACATGTGCCGTCGGGTCCATTCGGCAACATGTAGTGTTTCCTTAGATGACAGGTCACAAGCAGTATTAACAGATGGATCAAATGTACATTATTTTTCCAATCCTTCACCAAGCACGTCTTTTCAAAAAAAAAAAGTGTTACATATTCAGAGTTGCATTGTACCATGCAATGCTGAAACGCAAACGGTACTTTTATATATGTACTGACCTGTTTTTTCCTGCCTTTGCATATTTATACTTCGGTAGGCATCATTTTGAAACAATACTTAGGATATTTAAATTAGCGAGAGTCCTGCTTGCAATTTTTCTTTTCAAAACATATATTTATTAGGATATTTAGCTTGCTATAGTTCTGTGGATTTTCGGATCCTTGCACAAGCAGTAACATCCATATTTAGCTTCATATAGTTCTGTGGATTTTGTGTATGTACTTGGAGATGCTTAATGCCTATCGCGGTCGAGGTTTTTAAGGCGGTAAGGTGTCATAAGGAGATCACCTCCCGCCTTGACGCTTAAGCAACGCCTAAGCACCTAAGGCAGGCAAAATGCTAAGGCGCTACGAGGGCGCCTTACCGCCTAAGCGTCCATAAGGCGACACCTTAAATACCGTGATCACGGTTTTAAAAAGTGCACCTAGGCGTGAGGGGACAGCAGAATGCCTAGTGCTTAATCGTGCTAGACATACGCTTAGGCGAGATAGGCGCTAAGGAGAAGGAAAACTAAATTATCTAGTTTCATGTGCCTTTTACTCGAAATTAGATACATCAGTGCAGAGTTTCTGCTATGCTTAGTGCTTATATGACAATGAGTGCAGCAAATCTCAAAGAAAAAAAAGACAATGAGTGCAGCTATATTTTGGATATTTAGAAGTGTGGCTGTTTATTGGTTCATTCCAACTTCCTGAGCATATCTAAGCTGCCTAGTTTACAAGAACCATGATGCTGGACACTTCACCTATGCAAAAGAACAAGAACCTGATTACTAGTTTAATATATAAACCTTTAGCGATGTGAAAATCGAGGTACACTGTTTCCAGCGTAGTTAATTCTGGGCAGCTGAAGAGCTGACATGTGCTTCAGCGCAGTTCTTTTAATTGAATCCTATGCAATTTCACAGCAGAAGATTTTCTTCTCTTTCAAGAGCATATTTGGATCTTTTCTACAGGATGCACCATAAATTTGTTTGTTTGCGTTATATCTGTATTCAGGGAGATATTGTGCACAAAAGTGAGATGGTTGGTGCATTTCAAAGAATACCGATGGTCATGCCTGCAACTGATATACTTCAGTCAGCACAAAGGAAATCAAGAAATGTACCACCAACAAAAGGTATTCTTCACTTTATTACCCTTTATCGTAGCATTTTCCTCGTGATGCTATGACATCTCACATAGTGTGCTATGTCACCAAGTTTGATTTGCGATCAATATGTTCTGCAGGTATAACAAACATTGCCAAACGTGAACGTAACAAAGGAGCAAAACAACTTGATGCCTTAATGAAAGTAAGTCATCTGTGCTGCTGGGTTGCCAATGCAAATAGTTAAACTGGCTTACCGAAAGCTGTTTTATTTTCAGGAACTTTCTGTGCCACTGAGAACGTACACGGAGAACTTTCCTAGGAGGAGAGATTTGCATCCTTATGAGAGATCTCTAATTGAGTTGACTTTTGGGGAAGGATATTATGAAAAGGTATGTTTCTTATATAACATGCCCGTATAAGCGTCGCTCTCATGATTACAGAAAGAAACTTCAGAATTAGCAATGTTGCTAACCCTATATGTTTAAAGTGTGTTTGTGATGAGCTACACATATTACTTCTTGATTTATTATGATGTTGTTGGTAGTGCTCTGACAGGTACTTGGACGCGTGGATGCTCTCAGAAAAAAGATAACTTCTGTCGGGAAGCAACATGCTTCTGTCTGTGCTAAGGTCAGTTTAGGTGCCAATTAGTTTGTATATTTTTTCAGACCTTGAAGGTCTACCCCATCTTGATTTGTTGAAACCAAACCTTGTCCTGTGACTCGTGTCTCTTACAACCCCATAAAAGAAATATGATACGATCAAGCACTGCTGAGGTCCAACAGTCACATAACGAAGTAACGAATTACAACAGCTAGAGAAACATTTGCCAAAAGAGTAAAATATGCAATATAAACTGCTTGCACAATGGCAATTACTGAAGGACTCAGTACTGACAAACATCCTGCTCTGTTAATGAATAACAACGTGTCAATCTTCGAAAATTCCAACTATTCCTGTGTCTTATTCTTACCAGCGCATTCGTAACCAATAACCATGTCTGCCAAATAAAACCATTATTGTTTCAAAATATAATATTAGCACACTCGATGTAATATAGAACTTTTTTTTTTGCGAAAAGATGTAATATAGAACTTAGATAACAAACAATGTTAGAGAGTGGCACTCTGATAGGAAATGACTCAAATGAGCATGTATGTAACAAGGGAAGGTGATCGCATCCTTTAATATATGCACCAACATGATTAGTAAGGTACTTTGGTCATTTACTGGGAATGAGAACAACGCACAACAGCTTGCAGGTGTTATTTGCCAAACTAATAACCTCCTTTAAATATTTATCCGTTGATATTTTACAGACTAGATCCTGAACCTATATAGCAAACCCCCGAATGTTGTGAGCTTATTCTCTATGGCTGACTTCATTGCGCTTGTCGCCATATGGATTAAATAGGCCAACAAAGGGCTTGATGATGATGGGATGCTAGAACCTCCTTGCTGAATTGATGCGAGGCATCGGACATATTAGAGAAAACTAGGCCTTCTCCCTTAATACTCTGCTTCTCCCCCATCCTTTTTTTCTTCCGGGATTCTTATCTTTGGTCCTAGATACATATCCCTCTTCTTCCTATTATCAATCCCATTCCAATCCATTTCCCAACTCTTCTACCATTTTTATCCTCGTGGTGCCTTGTTGGTATGTAGCACCAAAGTTTGCGCAGACTGTCGTCTCACGATTTTTAGTGCTGTGTCTTGTTGATGCAGAACCATGACTAGAATTCAGTATCCTTGTACAGCTCATAAGAAAGCTGTGTATACATTTTATTGGTCTCTTAATATTTGAGTATGATGTACAACCAGGCATTGTTATGAACTGTCGACATTTAAGTTCTTTTAACTACTTTGAAGCCCTCCTAAGCTTCTTCTTCTAGCAAAATAGTAGCATAGACTTTTCGACTGATTCAGGATTTACATTTTGCATCGACAGTCATTAACGAAGCGTGAAGCAGAGGAGCGACTCAGTGAGGTTTGTTTCGAAGTTTAAGCACATATAAATTAGTCCTCTTAGAATTTGGTGCAAGTTTATAATTTTTTTATTTATGTCTGTATTTTCTCTGTTTGATGTGTTACTTTGCTTCCATGTACTACTTTTCAGGGTCGAAAGGAACTTGAGGAAGTTTTCCAGCGTGGTCAGAGTGCAATTGACGATTTAATAGACGTTGCAAAGGTACAATCCGTACTTTACTTTGCAATTGGATACGATGAACACTTAGCTAGGCTTCTGAGTTTTCTATTTTATTCATTACATTGTTAAGCACTTATGATTGATCAATGAGCTATTTCAGGCTTTGCGTTCTATGCCAGTTGTTGATCCACATATACCAACACTTTGTCTTGTTGGATCACCCAACGTGGGAAAATCATCATTAGTTCGCATATTATCAACTGGAAAACCTGAGGTGAGCATATCCCTGAATTTTGAGGATGTTTTCTACCATGGTCAGAATGCAACTGATTACTTTTAGCCCATGTTTCGGATGTCCTTTATTTCTTCTTAATCCAATTGCGTACTTTTATAGCCTCATTCCATTAAAATTTCTTTAATTCAAAGCCAGGTATTATTTATGGTGTCTTGATCTACTCACCTTTCTGTAGGTCTGCAGCTACCCTTTCACAACAAGAGGTATTCTGATGGGTCATATTGTATCCAATCATGAACGTTTTCAGGTTCGAACATATGCATTCCAGTTCCTCTACTCTTAGAAAATGAAATTGCAAGGTCAATTTCCCTCTTTCCATCGAGATCTGACACCACTGCAAAATATTTGCAGGTTACTGACACTCCGGGACTTCTTACGAGACATGACGGTCAGTCAGATTCCCTTGTTGAAGTAGTTACTTACTTGAGACACCATCTTTCATGATACTTCTAGTATTCTTCTGATTGGTAGAGGTTTAATATCCTCCTGGACCTGAATAAGATGGGAAATTGGGAACTTGCAACGTTCGCATTTTTTGCAAACTCTGCCGCGCCATGAGTCCAATTTTCACATGTTATGTACTAGTAAATAAATCTGTTCAACACTAAGTTTAAGCCTTTTGAGATTCCAACTTGCTGGTACTACACGTATGCATGCTACTCAGAATGCTGGGTATTTATATGTACTCCAAAGCGTATTTTAGCAAAATGTTATGGCCCTTGCTAGGAGTCAGTGCAGCTATGTTATACTGACATTCACATTCCTTTTATCCATTTCGAATTTGGGGTTGACAGATGACAGGAATAACATTGAGAGATTGACACTCGCTGTCCTTTCTTACTTACCAATTGCTGTCCTGTATGTTCACGATCTATCTGAAGACTGTGGGACTAAGGTGGCTGATCAGGTACATCTTTTGTCTACCTTTCCGGAGATTTTGATGTCATTTATTTTTGCTAACTTCAAAACATCAAACGGATGAAATCCTTGATCACGTGATCAGTGGGTCCAGGTTGGCAATTTTTGCATTCTCCTACTTCCGTTGGTTCTACTAAACATGCCTTTCTTCTTCTGTAGTACATCACATACAAGCATATAAAGGAACGATTCGGCGATCGCCTGTGGATCAACGTTATATCCAAATGTGATCTTCTCGACAAAGTCGTACCCTCCAGCTTTGACTATGATGATGACGAAGTAAGGAGATACAGAATGTTTGGACCAGAAGACGCCATCCGAGTATCTGTGCAGAGCCAAATTGGCACAGAAGAGGTTAGCAAAACTGAGTGACAGCCTCATTCCGAACTATACGATTCAACAGCCAAGACCCTTTCCAGACTAATGATCCTCCCTCTCTTTCTCTCTCTACAGCTAAAGCAAAGAGTGCATCATCTGCTAACCTCTCAGATGGCTCGGATTAAAGATGACAAGAGCGAGGATGTACTCCAGGGAACAGATAGCATTGTCCGTCGGTTCATTTAATCTCAATTTTGTGTGTTTATGCAAGATATCCTGTACTCAATGCTGACGGTTGATGCCTCTAATCACCCGCAATTGTGTAAACACAAACAGAGTACAAGAGTTGGTAAAGGTTTGGCATCGCTTCTGCAATTTTGTAACAGGGGTACATGTGTTAGCTTTGGCATCGCTTATTACGCACCAAGCTCGAACTGCACGAATTAACTTCAACATTTTATTATAGGAGAAAATTCACTGCTCACGCATGAAAAGAGTCTTAGAGCATCTTCAACCATGGCCCTCAAACCTCTTCCAAACGCCCGGGCGGATAGGCCGGACACGTTTTGGGCCGAAAACTGTCACACAACCGCACCCCCTATTGTCAGCCCAAAAGTCCGAGCGGTCCGGCACACCCCAAAGCCAGCCCATATGTGGGGCGGGTTTGGGGCCGCCCGGACGCGTCCGCCACGTCGGACCTGGCAACGCGGGCCTACCCTATTTTCCCCTAAATTAGACGGAAACTCATTGCTTCTTCCTCTTTCCTCCTCCGCTATGTCCAGTTTGGCCGCACCACTCTGCTCCGCCGCCGCCCCCTTGGAGTAACCGCCGCCGCCCCGAAGGTACAGCGTCCGCAGCCAAGTCCTCTGCGGTCGTCGGTGCCTGTTGCCGGAGGAACCTCATCTGGACTCTCCGCTCCCGGTACGTTTTGCATCGCCCGACATCCACCTCGCTCTCAAAGTGTTTGTGTAAATGCCGGAGCTGGATTTTGATCAAGTGTTCATGTATGTAGCCATGGATTCTTCGTCCGACGAGGAGTACGATTACTCGGCCATGGATGAGTTGGTTTACAAGAAGTCCATCGACGGGTCCAGTGATGAAGACATGTTGAAAGGACATTGTCCGTTAATCTTGTTTTGACGTTTGATAACAACACTTGGAAGTATTTAGCATACCGCTAAGTGTCCACAGGAATTATGACCATATATCAAAAGATACTAGTGGATCTCTCTCTATGCAAAAAGGGAAGAAAAGTAGTTGTCGGTCTTCAAATCGTGAAGGGAGAAGGCGCTCTGCAGGCAGGCCGGCCCCTAGCTGGCCTCAAGGCTGGTTGCGTCGGGTGGCTGGCCGGCCCCCAGGCCGGCCTCAAGGCTGGCTGCCTCGGGCTGCTGGCCGACTTCCAGGCGGTGTGGTCGCTGGCTCGGCCAGCCCAGCCAGCCCGGCCCCCAGGCCGGCCTAGGCTGGTTTCCAGGCCGGCAGCCTCGGCTGCTATGCCAGCCCTCAACGGCCATATTTTGATGAGGACTATATATACCTCTTCACCAACCTTTGGACAACTAGCTTGAACACATTGAAGAACACCATTGATTGCAAGCTCAAGATTTGATAGATCTCCCAATCCCTCCCCCAAACTCGTTGATACTTGGAGGATTGAAGGAGAAGCCCCGGATCTACATCTTCACCAAGCCGTTCTTCATTTCCCCCTCATTCACTTGAGGGACCCTTTGCTAGGATTTCCATTGGGAAAACCTAGCCTCATATTGTACTCACTTGATTGTCTTTGTGACAGATTTGTAGCTGTTCGGGAGCCCCAATCCTCTTGTGGGTTGTGCCCCGGATCGTTGTTGTAAGGGCTCCGGATTCCGCCTTGAAGGATTCCGATAGTGGAAGGTGAACCAAACCTTTGTGGTGCGGTTCATCGGAGAAGAGGGTGCACCCTCCTTTGTGGCGGTTGAGTTTTGACCTTTGTGGTAGCTCACACCTCTCCAACGAGACGTACTCCCCTAAAAAGGAGGAACTCGGGATTACATCCGTGTCTCCGCGTGCTTTCACTTTCGGTTACTTCTATCCTTGTTTACCGTCTTTACTTAGTGTACCTTGCTTAGTTGCTAGCTTGTCATATAGGTAAATTCACCATAGTTGCATATCTAGAGAATTTACCTTTTGTGTCAAGCCTAATTTGAAAAAGTACTAAAATTGAAGTAGCACCTATTCACACGAAGTGATGGTGATCCAATAGATGACCAAGCCACTACGGCATCCATGGCCGATCTCAAATCGATGGAGACATCTTTGATATCGTCCATGGATACCAAATTTGCCGAGATGCGTGAGTTGATCACACAACTCGCAATGGCAAGGTTCCTAAGGAGACCACTCCACTAGATGATTCCGCTACCTCCAATGACGGTGAAACCGAGGAGGGAAAAGGGAAAAGCAAGGGGTTGAAGATAAAAACCGAACCTAAGAAATCTTCCATCACCACCACTCCCGAAGGTGGGAAGCCGGAGTACCATGGGGTTCCCTTTGTACTCTCCCGACCCACCTATCCATCATACTCGCATAAACCCTTTGGGTCCACCTCCTAAACTTAATGCATCGGCTTTTGCTACTTGGCAACACTTAATGAAATCTCATATCAACAGTTCCTCTATCGAGCTTTGGAGGATCATTCAAGAGGGATACAAGGCCGTGAATCCTAACAACTTGACAAGAAGAGAGGTTGCCGAGAAACAACTCAATGCTTCCGCTCTCCACATGATTGAACTTGCCGTTGGAGAAAGTGGTCTTCATCACATTCAAAACGTCTCCACCGCCAAAGAAGCTTGGAGTGCCTTGAGGTGGCATTTCTTGGAAATGAAAGCATGAAGAGGAATAGATTGATGCTTGAGCAATGAAGCCGAAGGTTTCTACATGCTTGATATGAAACTCATGAAGAGATGTATGAAGACTCAACTTCTTGCCAAGCCTTTTCAATGTTGGGGCAACCTATGTGGATGATGCTTGGATCAAGAGGAAGTATGTGAATGCTCTCATGCCCTTCGAGCCCGTTGACTTGAAGGCCATTCAAGGAAAATTCAACTACCTTGAGATGACATCCAATGAAGTTATGCAAGAGTGCAAGCCTCCAAGGTTGCCACCAAGAATGCTCTAGACAACCGTGCTAGGGCCATGGGAATGAAGCAAGGTCCCTCTCTTGCTTTGAAGGCCAAGGTTGTGTGCCTTGATGAACATGATGGAGTTGAAGCATGCCCGAACAACCTTCCTCCCGATGAACTTGAACAGCCCTCCATGGTCACATAGCTC
The DNA here is from genome assembly GCA_947311845.1 of Poa pratensis. Lineage (NCBI taxonomy): Eukaryota > Viridiplantae > Streptophyta > Magnoliopsida > Poales > Poaceae > Poa > Poa pratensis. Next base: position 43,741,983 of record CAMZMU010000070.1, read on the forward strand.
TTGCAACAAGGACTTTTTGGCGTGACCCGGCCAAGGCAAAGGCTCAAGTTGATCATGCAAACAATCCAAGCGGGAAGAAGGAGTTTGCTAATAGGATAAAGACTTGCTACAATTGTCATAACAAGCATCACTTCATCAAAGATTGTCCATATGAGAATAGAGAGCAAAACGGTGGAAGGCTTGTCCTCAAGGGCGAATCAAACATGATACAAAAGAAGCCTTTTGTCAAGAGGAAGCCATTCTTCAAGAAAGCACCAAGAATTGTGTTGTTGACTCAAGAAGAGTATCCTTCCGAGGATTCCGAAGAAGAAGAAGAACCCACTCGTGAGGTGGCCGCTTTGGCCATTGTATCAACTCCACCTCCTTCTCTCTTCGAATCCCCCAATGAGAACCTCTCCATCAACACCGCTCGTTGCCTCATGGCTTCCGTCACCGAGGTATCATCTTCTACTCCCAAGACTATGCATGAAATAGATGATAAAACTAGTCTTGTGATTAAGAAAGAACTTGTTGCTTCCGATACTATTATGGCTAACTTGCAAGGTGAAGCTAAGGTTATGTTGAGTCTCTCTTGAGACAACTTGATGCGGCCGAAGAAATCCTTGATGACAAGGGAAAAATTGAGAGAGAGGATTCTCTCACCATAGCATCCTTGAATGCTTCCATAGAATCCTTGAATGCTTCTCTTGAAGAAGAAGTGAATATAGAACCTCTCTTGAGGAAAGAATTGAGTCTCTTGATGATAAAAATGATGAAATAATTGCTAAAATCATTAAGGATAGAGATCATGTCTTTGCTAAATATAAAGTGTTAAAAAGGAGAAAGCCGAGTTTGTGGTTGCTAATGCTAGACTCCTTGAGGATGTGGAGAAACTTAACAAGGCTCACAAGGCCTTGGAAAGTACCACTCTCTTCTAGTCAAGTCTCATGAGCAACTTCAAACTCAACTTTCCAAATCTAACTCACCTAGCACCTCTACTCCCTCTTGTGATCATGCAAATGTTATTGAGGAAAATGCTAGGTTGAAGGTTGAGCTTGCCAAGGCCACTAGTGCCAAGACCTCTATTCCTAAAGGTAAAGAAAAGGTGTTGCTCAAATTTTTGAGCAAAAGCCACACAAAGGGAAGGAGGGTCTTGGTTATGTGGCCAAGGCAAAGAAGAAGAAGAGCAACACCAATGCCAAGCCCGCACAAGCCAAGACTCCCATTGCGGTGGTAATGCCACTAGGGGCAAGACCACTCGTAGTGACTTTGCGGGGCATAACAATCCCAACTACTTTCTTTATGTTGATTACTATGGGGATGTTTATGCAAAATATGTTGGTCCTTATGATGGTTACATTGCTTACTCTATTTGGGTTCCAAGACCCTTGTTGCTAACAAAAGAGGACCCATTGAGAAATGGGTACCTAAAACCAAGCAATGATTTCTTGTAGGACTATGCTTCCGGTGGGTCTAAATGGGTGGTTGATAGTGGATGCACTAGTCATATGACCGGAAGCAAGAGATCATGACGGAGTTGGGACCAAATATAAATCAAGCATCCGTCTCCTATGGTGATAAATCAAAAGCGGAGGTAACGGGTCTCGGCAAGGTGGTAGTTGCAAAGGATATCACCCTTGTAAATGTCATGCTTGTCGAGTCCCTCGGTTACAATCTTATGTCCGTTCGTGCTTAATAAGATGAATTTTGATGTCCATTTTACTATTGATATGGTGGTACTCTTGAGGAGCAAGACTCTAAAGGTCATGTTCGTTGGGTATGTTGAAAATGAGTTGTTCGTGGTGGACTTTTCGGGGTCTACCAACACTCAAGCAATATGCCTATTCGGAAAGGCCGACGTGGGATGGTTGTGGCATCGCCGCTTGTCCCATGTCAACATGAGAACTTTGCAAAGTCTTCACAAGGGTGGCCACATTCTTGGACTAAAAGACAATGTTTCTTTTTCTAGAGATCGTCTTTGTAGGGCTTGTGTTGAAGGAAAGATGCATGATTCTCCCCATCCAAGCAAGACCATCATTTCATCAAAGAGGATATTGGAACTTCTTCATGTTGATCTCTTTGGTGCCGTGCCTCAACCTAGTCTTGGTGGGAAGAAATATTGTTTGGTGATTGTTGATGACTATTCAAGATTTACTTGGGTTTATTTCTTCAAGACGAAGGATGAGACCCAACAAGCCGTCATCGACTTTTCCAATATTGTTCAACGCCAATACAATGTCCCTTTTGGTCATTAGGAGTGATAATGGCTCCGAGTTCAAGAACTACACCTTAAATGAGTTTCTTAGTGAAGAGGGGATTCGTCATCAATATTCCGCTGCATATACCCCTCAACAAAATGGTGTAGCCGAAAGGAAGAACCGGACTCTCATGGATATGGCAAGGTCTATGTTGGCGGAGTTTAAGTCTCCACTATTCTTATGGGCCGAGGCTATCTCCACGGCGTGTCACTCATCTAACCGGCTATTCTTTCGTGTTGGCAAGAAGTTTACATCTTATGAGATGCTCACCGGCAACAAGCCCAATGTCTCCTACTACCGAGTATTTGGTTGTAAGTGTTTCTATAAGAACAAAAGTGTTCGTTTGTCTAAATTTGAATCTAAAGCTTTAGAGGGTGTTTTTGTTGGGTACGGTGCCGAATCTCACACCTATAGAGTCTATGACAACCGTTGGGAAAGTCATAGAATCTTGTGATGTGAGGTTCGATGAGAATGACGGCTCCCAAGTGGCGCAATTTCATGTTTGTGATGTAGATAATGAAGAGCCTCAAGATGCTATAAGAAGAATGGGCATTGGTTTCCATCCCCGTTGAGATTCATTACGAGTCTCCTCAAGCAAGTCCAAGCTCCATTCAAGTGGAGGCCTCTTCATCACAAGTTGAAACGGCGCCTATCATGGAAGCAAATGATGCACCCCAAGAACAAGTTCAAGACCCTCCTCATGTTGACCAAGTTGCTATGCAAGAACCAAGTTCTCCTATTGTTGATGCTAGCCAAGGTCATGACCAAGATCAACCCTCTCCTTCATTTGTTGAAGATGTGCTTCAAGATGATCAAGGTCAACATTCCGGTCAAGACGGGGACTCAAATGATCAAGATGATCAAGCGATACCTCGATCAATGAGGATATCGAACCCGTCGTAAGCAAGAGTAAAAGGATTGAGAAGAAAGAGTATTCATCTAGAAACATCCTTGGTGCAAGAAGTGTTACCACAAGAAACAATTGGCAAACTTTAGTGAACATCAAGCTCACATCTTCCATGGTGGAACCAAAGAAAGTCTTTGAAGCTCTTGAAGATCCGGATTGGTTGGAAGCATGCATGAGACTCAATAACTTCAAGCGCAACAAAGTGTGGAATCTAGTTGAGAAGCCAAAAGATTGCCGCAATGTTATAGGCACAAGTGGATATTCAAGAACAAGCAAGATGAGCATGGAATGGTTGTGAGGAACAAGGCAAGATTGGTTGCACAAGGGTACTCTCAAGTTGAAGGCATTGATTTTGGAGAGACTATGCTCCCGTGGCTCGCCTTGAGTCCATCCGTATCCTTCTTGCATATGCATCACATCATAATTTAAATTGCAACAAATGGATGTGAAAAGTGCCTTTCTTAATGGTCCTTTAAAGGAGTTGGTATATGTTAAGCAACCACCGGGTTTGAGGACCCATTCCCTAACCATGTCTACAAGCTTGATAAGGCGCTCTATGGTCTCAAACAAGCACCTCGTGCTTGGTATGAGCACCTAAGAGAGCTATTGCTAGACCGTGGATTTGAATTGGGGCAAATCGATCCCACTCTTTTTACCAAGAGGGTTAAAGGGGAGCTTTTCATATGCCAACTTTATGTTGATGATATATATTTGGCTCATCTAACAAAGCTTTCAATGATGAATTTTCAAAGCTTATGACCGATAGGTTCGAGATGTCATGATGGGAGAGTTGAAGTCTTTCCTGGTTTTGAGATCAAGCAATTGATGAAGGGACTTTCATCTCTCAAACCAAATATACCCAAGACATGCTCAAGAGGTTCAAGATGCAAATGCTAAGAGAAGGTTTCCATGGACACCAAATGCCATCTTGAACTTAATCCAGGGTATCGATGTTGATCAAAAACTTATCGCTCTATGATTGGTTCTTTGCTTTATCTTTGTGCATCTAGACCCGATATTGTGTTGAGTGTAGGGTGTGTGCAAGGTATCAAGCGCTCCTAAAGAAAGCCACACGGCGGTCTAGAATCTTTCGATATTTGGTTCATACCCCAAGGTTTGGTTTGTGGTACCCAAAGGGCACATTTCTCTCTTGCCGGGTACACGGATTCGGATTGGGCCGGTTGCAAGGATGATAGGAAATCAACTTCCGGGGCATGCCAATTCTTGGTAGGTCCTTGGTGAGTTGGTCTTCTAAGAAGCAAAATTGTATATCTCTCTCACCACCGAAGCCGAGTATGTGGCGGCCGCTAGTGTTGCACTCAATTGTTATGGATGAGGCAAACTTTAAAGGAATACGGTGTCATTGTGACAAAGTGCCTCTTTTGTGTGACAATGAAAGTGCTATCAAGATTGGCCACAATCCGGTGACACTCAAGAACGAAGCATATTGAGATTCGTATCACTTCATTCGTGATCACATCAACCGGGTGATATTGAGCTTGGCTATATTCCACAAGATCCAACTTGCCGATATGTTCACGAAGCCACTTGATGAAGCAAGTTCACTTTTGAGGCATGAGCTAAATATCGTGGATTCGGGAGCGTCGCTTGATATCTTGCATACACACCTATATCTTAGCTATATGTTTGGTTTAGGTGTAGGCATGGACATAGGGGGAGTGCGGTCCTAATCATTGGACTATCCCTCCCCCCATTATGCCGACATTAAGAATTCATTTGCATCTCTATATTCGTTCTATGAATTGTGAGCTTAAATGATGAGTAGTGGCCGTGAACCCAAGATATATCTTCGCGGTGTCACACCACACACTCATATATGGTGGCCTCGGCCACCGCCCTCTTCTCCTTGAAGAGTTGGTTCTTCCGTGTGTTGTTGTTGCATATTCGTTGTTTTGCATCGTTTGAATCATCCAATGTTGCTTATTTGGCGTTTTTGATCTTTTCCATTGGATTTGTGAAGTTTTCTCCATGTTTCGCATCTCCCCGGATTACTCAAGGTTGCTCATTGGATTTTTTTGAAGACGGACTTCTCCGCAGTGGTATTCTTGAATATGCAAGGTGTTCGGAAGCTCAAGTTCGTCAAAATCTGAAGATTGAAGTCGTTCGGGTCGTTTCTGCGCTCTGGCCGGCCTGCCGCCTAGCCCAGGCGGTCCCTGGTCCCGGCCTCCCGCCCGGCCCAGGCCGGCCCCAGGGCCGGTCCTCGGGTCCTTGCCCAGCCTCCCGCCCGGCCTTGGCCGGCTGCAGGGCTGGCCGTCTGGGCCATCGACCGGCCGTTCGCCCGGCCTAGGCCGGCGCCAGGGCCGGACCGCTCGGGTCCCTGCCCAGCCTCCCGACCGGCCGAGGCCGGCTCCAGGGCCGGCGCCCTTGCTTATATCGCGAGATGCCCACTCCCGAACGGTTTTCTGTTTCTTCCTCCCGTGGTACTCTACTCCATGGCCACCCCCTCTCCCACCTTGAGCTCCTCCACCCTCCCCACTCCATTTGAGACCTTCCCCACACCTTCCTCTCCACAGATCTGAAGGGTTTCCCCGATCTTCCACCCCATCCATCTAGTTTCTCCATTGGTGGCTTGGTTGGGGAGTTCTCCTCCATTGGTGGTTCTTGAAGATTCTCTCAAGTTTGAAGATGGACCAATGGGATGATGAGTGGGAGCGGCGGTTCCTCAGTCTAGCAGGGCTAGCAAGAGCAAGACCTTCGATGGGCTGGATGACATTGTTGATAATTTCAATGCCGAATCCTCCTCCATGCCCAAGACCAAAAACTCAAGAAAGTTGCTGCCACCAAGAAAGCTGCCAAGCCAAGAGGAGTTCCACCGCCTCGTGAGAATCCAGCGGAACCGGTACGTGAATCTTGGGCCAAGGTGAAACCTAGTGATTTCAAGAGAGATCGGTTATCTTTCAATCCATATGCCTTTGGTCAGCCCACATGCCTAGATGATAGTAGATTCTATTGCAAGATGCACCAGCAAATTTTCATCAACGTATTGAAATTCAAAGAATGCTCATGTTCCCGTGGATTTTTCAACCTTGCTCAAGCTAGAGATACTTGGCCTGATGTGATGGCTATGATGGATTTTCACCAAATCACTAAGATCATGACTGTTAGCACTCCATATTCTCCTGCTTTGCTTCAGCAATTTTATGCTACTGTTGTGTTCACTACTGAGCATGGTCAGCGGTCTATGACATGGATGAGTGCAGATACTGTTTGTTCAACAACTTTGGCCGAGTTTGGGGCACTGTTTAGTCTTGAGGAGTTGCCGTTGCACCTTGCTATGTTCGTCTCCATCTCTCTAAGCTCATTCCAGCTGAGACAGGGATTCGCCATTGTTATCCTCCTCAGAGCGGCCTTCGTGGGAAGATTCCCCACACCGTTCATATGTATCCTTATTGGAGGGTTGTTCACAAAATTCTGAGAAACTGTCTGCCATCAAGTTTGGAGAGAAGGGTTTGGTTCGTGAACGTATGGTCAATTGTCTTTATCACATCTATGATCTTTATATCAGAGGAAGCAAATTGATGTGCTGATTATCTTTGGAACGAGATGCAAGTGTGATTGTCAAAGGCAAGGTTCCTTGTTATGGTCGCTTTGCAGACTCTCTTCAACACCAAGTTGCCTGATGCGTGGTTAGTCAGTATAGTTGTTTCATCCTGAGATGGTTGGTCTTCGTGCTATGCCCGAGGGTGATCCTGTTTGGCCACCCCCTAGTGATGATCCTGAGGAGGTTATGATGAAGAGATGATGATGATGATGAGGAGAAGAAAGGTGGCCTAGTGCAAGCTCTCAAAAGGATGAACTGCTTCTTTGCTCTCAAGAGGAAATCTGAATTCAAGACTTACAAGAAGCAGAAAGCAGCTAGCCGTCACTCGCGTGCCATCATGGATAAACTCGGTGTTAAATACTCACCTAGCTCAGCTGAAGTCTCGGAGAACACCTACATGCCCAGAACAAGTATACTTATTGGTTTGGTGATGATGCCTCCTCACTTGCTCCTTATTGGCAAGGCGATCCCGGTCAGTCTAGCTCCGGTGCGGCTGCATGTTGCGGATGATGATGAGATGACGATGAGTGATCATGGACCTTCACTTCACTTTCTCCCTTTTTGGTGTCTTGATGCCAAAGGGGGAGAGAGATCTCCGGGGATTTGCATTGCATTGCATCCATTTGCGCGTTTATGTTTCCCGTTTTCCATTTGCATCGAACTTGTTTTAAGTTTTTAAGAGAACTCTATTTGTGGTGTACTATGGAACTTATGTCATGGTTATTGTAAGGATATTATGGACCTCCGATATGTTATTGTAAGGACTTCCCCGGTTTATCTTCTATTAGTTTGGAGTTCGTTACAAGGTGATTGTTATTCCAAGACTATATCTATTTGAAGCCTATGGTGAGAAATGTGCTCTACTATATGATGTCTATGGTGAGAATTATCGCATATCCTTTGCTCACATAGTCTTTTTTTGTGCTTGCTTCTTGTTCCTCGTTTGAGCATATATTCTTGTATATCTTGTTGGCGTATAAGTTTAAGGGGGAGCTTCCCTCATAAACTTTGCCTTGCTTAAATGAGATATCTTTTTGCAAATCCGTGTGTTGTCATCAAACATCAAAAAGGGGGAGATTGAAAGGACATTGTCCGTTAATCTTGTTTTGACGTTTGATAACAACACTTGGAAGTATTTAACATACCGCTAAGTGTCCACAGGAATTATGACCATATATCAAAAGATACTAGTGGATCTCTCTCTATGCAAAAAGGGAAGAAAAGTAGTTGTCGGTCTTCAAATCGTGAAGGGAGAAGGCGCTCTGCAGGCAGGCCGGCCCCCAGGCCAGCCCAGGCTGGCCTCAAGGCTGGTTGCGTCGGGTGCTGGCCG